>APFE030239002.1:28278-79734 GCA_000404065.3 Pinus taeda | reverse complement strand
GCAGACATGGCTTCCTATGGATACACGATGATAACCTAGTGGGGTCTCCCCATATACTCGATGGTACGTGGGAGCACAATTCTGTACTAGACCACTATTGAGTCACAAAAGGAGGAATCACCCAACCTTGAGTGGAAACAAAAGTGACTAGGTTTAACGACGCCGGAGCATGTCTCTAGCCTAGACTTCTAAACATTGTGTGTTATGTTCCAATGCGTTGTTAGATTCATTCAGTTCATTTTAAAGTTAATCTTGGATTATGTTTTAGTTTTCAGGCCTTATCGTATGTAATGTCTCAAAATTTCCTAAATGCAAACTATATGCCGCAATATATCATTTCATTAGATGAATGCTAGCTATAAGAGAGTTGAGAGCTTTCATACAAACAAAATGATCTTAGAACAACCAATGATATCTCTAATGCAGCTAATGGAAATCAAAAACTTTTCTTCAAAGTCACTAATCGCTAATAACAACGAAAAGCTCTAATTCACATTAACTAATGAAAATCAAAAGAGATTTTTCTTTTAATGTTGATGGCAGGATGCACTAAACAAACTTTGAGAAATGATAATAAAAGAGTAAAAACAAGAAAATTTCACTCAATGCAAGCACAATCAGATCCCTAAATGGACAAAGCAGTCCTTCAAAACCGAGAAAAGTCCCAAAGACACAAATGAGCCGTGTAATCTAGGCCCAAAGCGAAACAAAGCGGAGTTTAAGTGAAAAAGAGGTAGGTCACTCAAACAATGCAATGAAATGATTAACAACCACTAAACGAGTGCAAGGAAGCAATCAGAAAGTCGACTAGACTAATAAAATATCAAAAACTCCTAAGGAAGGCTCGACACACAAAACCACTAGATGCCCTAGGGCTAAAAACATGAGATCAATAGAAAATGGCAAACAACCAAAAGGATGAAGGTTAAAACCAGTCAAACAGGACTCCAACACACTCAAGCAATCGAGAAAATGTATCCAAAACAAAGACCAAGATCAAAAGGCTTATAATCAAGCAAAATTTAGCAGTTCCCAGGCCTAGCGTGACTGTCAGGTTGAAACTAACGCCTTTTAAGGATTGGTGCAGGTTGTATATTGACAACTAGCGCCAATTGGCGTGACTGTTACGCAGAAAAGCGCGCCAGTCAAGTTTGCTATGCCAAAATAAAAAATAAGCAATCCAAAACTAGGCCAACGATAACCAGGTAAACCAAGAAGTAAGAAACAACAAAAGAACCCAGCCCAAAAGGCTGACCAAGCAAGAAAAAAATCGAGAAACAACCAAAAAGGCAAGACACGCTCCCCAGCGGAGTTGTCAAATTGTTGAGGAGGTAAATCCCCTCTGTGGACAGAGGCAATCCCTACTAGCCCAGACCAGGTATA
Organism: Pinus taeda; assembly: GCA_000404065.3. Taxonomy (NCBI): domain Eukaryota; kingdom Viridiplantae; phylum Streptophyta; class Pinopsida; order Pinales; family Pinaceae; genus Pinus; species Pinus taeda. The sequence continues at coordinate 78,351 of APFE030239002.1, read as the reverse complement.
GAAACAACCATCAAACGCTATAGCGCAAGTTCCTAATTGCAAATTAACAGACCAGTGATGAAGGCCTACCTGGATTCCAATGCTATTATTTGTAGAAGAGGTGGTGCTCTCGTTCCTTTGCTTCGGCAGATCACAATCCTCATGATCTCCGTGAATGGACACCTGCACATACAAGAAACGACACAAACATAAGCATAAAATCTAGCATATGCAACTATATATGAGTCAGAAAGGATATAACTCATCATCATCATAAATAACAACAAGAGTGGAACCATAACTAATAGTCGTTCATTAATACTTAATCAAAGAAGAATACAACCAAAGTTCTGACGCTGGATTCTCCTTTGGCGGGTAGTCAGTAGCACATATCTCGCAAAGCCTGTCAGGAATAGGGACAAGCCTCTCTCTTTGGTTCATGGACAATAATATCCTTGCTTAGATTTGGCCTTATGGGAATCAAGAAGGCTCTTGCAGCATGAAGCTCTTGGAAACTTGACAATTCTCAATCTCTGGAATTAGCTTGCCAAGGAAAATGGACAAGCTTTTATAGATGGAGGAAGGGGAGTTGGGATCAAGCCAATAATCATGGGCTTAGCTCTATCATCAAGGAAGCTTCCATGAGAGGTGGAAAACCACTTCCTCTCTATGGAAATCCATATCCAAACCACCCAACTCAAGATAGATAGCAGTCCAGGAATTTGTTAGGACGAAACTTCCGTCATTTCTTTGTTAAAAAACACCTCTGATTATGGTTGGCGTGGGTGTGACTCTATGACAGAGTGCCAATTGGCGCGCCTTCTTTGGAGGATTTGCCCCCTTGGAGCGAGGGTTGCACTTTGGAACCGCGCTAATGGAAAAAGAGCTATTTTTAGGGTTTTTTAGCAGGAGATGTCTTCAGGGAAAATAAAGCTCATGTTCAGGGGAACGTAATGCAAGTGTTTGTAGGCCATGTCACTTCTCATAGGTCCCGGAATGAGTCCTCCAAGATGCGGGAGAGGGGTAGCAGGGATGTTGACAAATTGCTGTGTAACATACCCATATCAGTTACTTTTCCATGAGTTAATCTATTGAATCCAAATAAAGAGAAACCTATGTTCAATAGATGTCGACCTCATTATGTTACGAGTACAAGGAGACGGACTAAAATTATTTTTTGTCATGAATTTTTAATGAGTCACGCAATGACAAACTCAATCCCTTCATCAAATTTTAACGAGTCAAATGAAGAAAACGAAAGGTATCTTTTTCAGTTTAGTGAGTGAGGAAAAATAGGTAAAAGAATTGCTCATTCCTCCTTCGTAGATTTAACAAGCCCAAACGAGGGGAAGAAATCAGGAATTTTTCGATTTTAAGAGCAAGAAATGGTCCCAAAAAAGCAAGTTCTCTAGTTGTTGTCGTATATTTTTAACGAGCCCGGTGACAAAACTCAGGATTTTTCAATTTAACGAGCGAGAAAAATACCTAAAAGAATGCTCGAGCCATATTTATAAATGTTTAACGAGCCAAAAGACAAAACTCGGGATTTCAATTTTATGAGCGAGAAAAAGCACCTAAAAAGAATGCTCTAATGGTCTTTTTCAGTTTAATGAGCTAGAAAAAGAGTGAAAAAGAGTTGCTCAGACCATTGTCGTATATGTTTAACGAGCCCAATGATGACAAACTCAGGAATTTTTCATTTTTTGAGAGTGATAAAATATCCCATAAAAGAAGAGTGCTCATATCTTCTTTGTAGTAGTTTAACGAGTCCAAAGAATGAGACTCGAGGTTTTTTGGATTAACGAGCAAGAAAAATACCATAAAAAGAATGCTCGATCCTTCTTGATCTCATGCTTGACAATAGAAGGCTCTATGCCATGCATTTCCTCATAAGACTAGGGGAAATCATCGCAAAAATCCTTAAAAGGGTAGGTGAAGCTCACAATTTCCTTAGGATTGCGATTGGCTCCAATCTGTATGTTTTCCATAATGCCTGTCATGACCAAAATATCGATGAGAAATGTTTTTGAAATATTTCCCCTGTTTCCTTCCAAGTCTAAAGTTTGGATAGTTATGTATGGTGAGGAAACAATTTCATGTGCATCAGGTGACAGGATTTGAAGAGGCATCATGTCCAAATCAGATATCAAAATATGATGGTGCGAGTCCTCCCAAGGTCGCTCTTTTAAACCCATGATTTCTCTAATAGCTTTATTCGTAGGTAGGACTTGATTGAGTGGATCGAAAGAAGGAGTCATTACTAGAGGAGCAGTGGTACCATTGGCCATAACCAAAGTGACTAGATATTTTGATGCAGAATGAATGGCTTGGTAGGTCAATTCAGTTGGTGAAAACGAATTTTTTTCTCCATAAGTTTCAATGTCTGAAGGAGCCAGTAAGATCCATGGATCGGTATGTTCATGAAGAATGGATGAAAGCATGTTGACTGTCTGTGAAACCTTGTGGGGCTGAAGAGGGAAACAACCCATCAGGGAAGAAGCCTTCAGTAGACTGGTACCAATACTAACATAAGAGTCAGGTACACCACCCACTAAGGGTACATAGTTGCTAGGTAACGGAGAGTAATCTAGGGTGCAAAAGGATAGCTGGTCCACTATGACTATCTTTCCATCCAAGGGAAAGAGGATGATACGGAAGACTGAAGACACAAAAAACTTCATGGCATAAGTCTAAGTGCTGCCCAAAAGCAAATTATAGTCAAGTTTATGATCCATGACTTCAATATCTATCGTTACCGTTTTCCCACTCAAGGTGATGGGATAGCTAGCTAGGTAACCTTTTGGGTTGAAAGTGTGGCTGTCAAAAGCTTTAAGGGAATTCGAAAGTGCGCATAGGGTCGAAGAACCCAGAGCAAGCCAACATGAAGCCAACATGACACAGGTAGAATCGCCTTCGTCAATGACAGTTCTATGTATACCTTTACCTTTCGAAAAAAAATTGCACTTGAAATGTAAGCTAGTGGGAAAGGGGAGGTTTAAACTTTTCCATGTCAAAAATTGCAAGCAAGGAATCCTGTCGGTCGATACCACCAATAGCTGAAAGCAAGGCTTTCATTTGTGTTGGGCATGTTTGTAATACTTTGAGCGCCGACATAGCCGACGATGCTTGCGCCAAGTCTTCTACAATGTTGTAGTTTTGGGCGGCACGTGCAGATATATTGTGCATTGTGTGTCGAAGTGCCCCTTTGGGGTGGTGCATTACAAGATCAACAACTCGCCATTCGATATGAAAATCATTGGGCAGTGGTGGTGTTATCCTCCTGCTGCAGCATGTTACTCATCTTTCATGATTGATATTTTTACATGCCAAATATGTCATGCTTTGCATGCTGCAATGTTCCATATTTGCTACAGAGGCCAAGGAAGAATGCCATGAGAGTGTGCTAACCTAAATGTCACTGTTGTATTCCAATTTTGATGTGCTATTCCATTTTTGAACAATTTTCAGTTAAAGGGAGGTCCAAACAGTTTAATCTTGGTCTCCCTAGGTTTCAATTTCCTGTTGTAGAATATAGAAAATCATTATCTGTCCAAACAGCTTAATCTTGGCAGATTCTTAGATAGGTAGAGAAGCAAGGGTGCTCAACAGCCTAATCCGAGCCCCTGGATGAAATAAGTGTAGATGTAGATAGGAGGACAGTAAAAGAAAAGTTGAAAAGCTGGGTTTGCTAGTTCAAGTGCACCCAAACCAAAAGAAGAAAAAATGCTAGGTAAGTAGGTTGGGTAGGTAGTTTTAAGGCTGCAGAATGTTGATTTGTGATCAATTTCATGTTTTCAAGTGTCATATCTATTTAGGTCACAATTATCAGGCAGTTTTCATATGGAGGAGCTCAAGTGAGGCATGACTAACTTCCCCTTCTTCCTTATTCCCTAAATCACTCACTAATTTCCCTGAAGAGGTCAAGATCTGCTTGATACCTCTTAGTTTCATCATTTTCCATATCATTTGCCTTGGTAAAGATCTACTTTACTCAAGGAATGTTTATATTTCCTTTATGAATCATTTTTCCCCTAATAGCCTAAGATTCACATACTTAGTGCTTTCTTATCACTTGCCATATTAACTACTAATTTTACTATGTAGCTCCCTATCTATCTCCCCTTCCTCTACTAAAACTATGTTAATAACCCCCCTATGTACATATTCCCATCCCCTGGCACTATAGCCCTAAAATATCAGTTTGGGAAATGATAGTCCACCTGGGCTACCATTAGCCTTCCGCGGCCTAACCCTGGGATTAACTTAACATTCGGTTAAGTTAAATAGCCTCTTACCCACCCCTTTACCCATAGCATTTCATCATTTTACCATGCGCGCTCACATTTTTGGGTTTATGTTTAAAATATTTTGATTAAAGTTTACCCCCGGCGCGCAAACCCTGTAAAAACCCACAAACCCAAAGTCTAACCACCCCCCCGCGACATAATATAATTATTCGAATATTCGCGCGAGCCCCCTCACATAAACCTTCTGCTGCTTATCTGTCCCGCCAGCCATCAGATCTGTCGCACCCAAGATCTACGGTGGGCAGGTCTTTTCCTACCCCGATATGCCGAGGGTTAGCATCCGAGAGATGGGCGGTTTTCCCATCGTACTCCTACCACGCGTCACCCTCCCGACTGTGGCGGAGCCCCCCCTTCCAAAACCGCTTTTGCGCAAAAGCAATGCGCCAAATACCGGATACCGCTTTCCCCTAAATGACATCACCCTGCCACGTCGTCACCACATCATCAGCCTGCGTCGGCCTCCTGCCACCGTGTCCTATGCCACATCACTACCACCGTAATGCCACATCATCACCCTGACGTACTACCACGTCACCCCGCTGACGTCACCTCCATACTGGGTCCCACTGCTGACGTCGTCCGCTGTATCGCTGACGTCATGCTGACGTCACCCGCCAAAAGACTGCGCAAGTGTGAAATCGATGCAACGGAAGCCCGGATTCAAAATCTGAGGTAGTTTTCGATGCACGATTAGAATCACGCATCACTACGGGAAATAGGCCAAAATGGGGAATCTTAATTTTCAGCAGTTGTTTTTGCCTCGAAATGGTAGAAAAGGGGCAAATTAGCAGTTTAAAGAGGATCAGCAGAGAGAGAGAGTCCCGATTCAAGTATCAAAGAGTATCAGAGGATACGAAGCCCAATTTAATGCCAAAGAGTATCAGTGTTGCGGCAAAGTGTATCAGTCATCAATATCAGTGGAGAACTTAACATCAAAGCAAAGGAGCATTAAAGACCATCCAAACAAAGTCAATGAATACCAGAACAGAGTTAAAGGCAATTAAAGCCGAGTCATATCAAATTTAATGAGATCCAATGCCACTCAGCAGCAGCAAAACTGCCTAAGGAGGCAATTCAAGTGATTTAAAGCCCAGACTTTGCAAAAACACTGTATAAAGACACATGAAGGTGGCGCTGCAAAGCTCAAAGCACAGTAATTGCAGAAGCAGTGCACTGAGCCACCTAGGACACCATATTAATTCATTTTGATCCAGCTACCTCTAGTGCAGCTTAATAGATATTTACTTGCATTAAATTTCAGCACAAGTTTAGGTTTAAAAAACTTTTTCCCGCATACCTGTTTAGGTCAGCTGTAATAAATACTTTTGGATATTTTCCCTATAAAAACAACCCTAATTCATTATTTAGAGGGTTGTTGTTGTTGGTTGGTTAGTTGGCCAGTGCATTCTAAGAGAGACTCACTCTGTATCTGATATGTTTTACTTAATCAATGATTGTTGAACACTTGGAGAATGGACTGTTTGATGTGTTGTTAATGTCTCTGAAGAGTGAATGAGGGAAATATTGTGTTGTTTTATGAATCAATACGTATTCATTACCTCTGTTATTTCAATTTCACATATGCTCAAGTCACAAAACAAAAGTATGGTTTAGAATTTGCTTACCTGCACTCTATGCTCAGTTTTTGTGGCTTCTTAATGTTTTCCTCTTGATTTAGGCATAAGTATGGATTCCTTATGGCTCATATTTGCTCTAATTCACATATGAATGACTGTTATCTAGGAATTCTTAGCTGCTCCCAGGTAGGGCTCGTTTATCTTCCCTCTGCTAACCTGATTGAGAGATTCTTTGTTGCCTCTCATTCCTTAGCCTTCAATCCATCTTCTTTTAAGCTCAAGTTTTGTTTCATGAGCAGCTACCTTGCCCCTCTTTCCTCTTGTGACCAAGAAAACGCACCAGCAGTCTTACTCCACGACTCCACGCCCAATGTTTTGAAACTTATCACATTATGCATTGCCTCTCTACTTGAAAGCATCCTCCTTCCACCCAAACACAAACAAACAAAACCCCTTGAACACAATAACTAGCCTAAAATTATCATCAACAAAGCTAAATCATTAAGAGAGATCCCTCTCTGATTGCAGGTGGGCTAGAACCTGTAATCCAAAGATTGGTTTGTGGTTACCTCGGCCGTATCCCTTCAGGAGCTTAGGGACAACTTGAGTGTGAACAGGAATCAAGGTTGGTTTTCTCGCCACATCATCTTGATCAAAGAGCTCTTCTAAAGGTATGAGACCTCTAGGAATAATATTATCCTTTAGCTGTAAAACCTCCATCTGATTTACCTCAATTTCTTGTTCATCAAAATCACAAACATCATCAATGAAAGCATTCTTAAACTTCCTTCATTCTGCAAAAAGGCATTAATTTCATTGTCATCCCAAAAAACTTGCCAATATCTCAAATTATCAGGAACAGTAGGCCTATGTTTGACATGAATTTCAAATTTATTGCTAGAATTCATTGGAATCTTCAAATTGCTTGTTGTAGTGGTGAGTGAATCTGTAATGATGTTTTGACTTCAGGGCACCACTGTCAAGGTGTATTCCGGAAACATCTTCAAAATATCCAGAACTGCATTCTTGTAGGCTCTCATTCGCGGATGCTTTGCTTGATATTCTCCTTTTACTTGTTTAATCACAAACTCTGAATCACCATAAATAGAAATCCTTTTCACACCTAGTTTCTTCAAAAAAATTAGGCCTGTAATCAATGCCTCATACTCCGCTTCATTATTATAGCAATGAAAATCCAACTTGTAGGAACATATTCTAACATTCTTGGGACCTTTTCAGGCTGGAAAGCAGGGCTTCGAAACCAAATTCCAATATCGGCATTGTCTTTACCCAAAGCACCATCGAAGTCCATGCTCCAAAGGCTAGCTTCATCTTCTAGATGCTGGAATTTTGTTTTATTTTCAACCTTACCTTCATTGATTACTTCATTTTTCTGCTCTTTACTGACCTTTTGCTGCTCTGTAGGATGCTCAGAAGAAATTGCTATTTTTTCTTTTTCTTGATTAAGAACAGCTCTAAAATTCTCGGAAATTTATGGTACATCATCTATCTATACAAGATAAATATCTACATCATTCAATCCACTATCAGAGTACAAAACAAAAGACTCTAAATTAGTATGTATAGCATTTATCAGATGATTCACAGGCTTCTCTTTACTAGTGATCATATACTTCATTTTCTTTTCTCGGTACAACTTCCTCAATTGACCGAAAATAGGGATTGTAGCATAAGGGAATTCAAGTTATAAAGTGCCTTTGAGTTTGGTTCCCCACAATCTAGACAAGAGCATATCGAATCATGGTGGTATATCAGCAACTACCACATCCATCAAGACATTTTTTGTTGGGATTTTATCTAAAGAAACCACCAAATCTTTGATGATACCAATGAAACGAACTCTACCAGAATCAAATGAGTACAAATCATGATATTTCCGGGTGATATCTAGGCCCAACTTTTCCATAATGTCCTTGGGCATCAAATTGCGGGAAGCTCCAAAATCAAACATAGGATTATGGAGAATATACTCATGCAGTCTAAGACTTAGATAGAAGGGAGGGGCTTTGTCATCTTCAGGCTGACCTTCTATAGTTGGACCAAAAATGAGTTCAGGATGATCATCCTCCACATTCACCATGTCAGACAAAGGATCAATTTTCAGTATTCTAGATACATGATGTTTATAGTTGCTATTATTAACAAGCTCGGTCAAAGGAATGGACACTTTCAATTTAGAAATTTCACTTTCTAAATTAAAAGATAAAACTTTTTCTACCTCTTTGGCACTGATGTCCTTCTTATCTGTTTGCTCTTTCATTGCACTATCCTTTTTTGATCGTTTTTCTCATTTGCTGTTGTACTTGTTGATGGTACCTTGCTAGGATTCGGATTAGCAAGCTCTTTTCCTTTCTTCTGAGTGTTTGAGAGATCATTCTTTGACTACACATTCTTTCTTTTCTGAATGGGATTGACCAGTACATCTCTGCTCCTTAAAGATTATTTCCTCTATTGTGCACTCAAAGCATTCATGTAACCATGTTGATAATCATCAGGTTCAGCCTCCAAAACAACATCATTTGCCTAGATGTAGTCCTCATCCTTTTGAATGTCAGGACCTTCTACATACTCTTCATCTTTGGTTAGAAATATGGGCATGCCATCAGTAATGAAAAAGTGATTTGTTTCAATTACCAGATCTTCCTCATCTTCCTCTTCCATTCCTTGAACATAATTAGGTTGTAAGGGAGTTTTGATCTACTGTTGTTGTTGTGCTAGTAGCTCTGGTGCTTTTTGTTCTCTCTGCTTTATTCAAAATTAGGGTTGTTATTGGCCTCTAAAATTTGGATTTCGGATCTAAGGTTCAGGTCTATCTATGATGGATAACCGGTTAAGCATCCTCTCCATTGTTCGAATCATTGTATCCATTTTTACATCTGAAGTAGATTCTTCTTCGTTCACAATCACTCTTTTCTTGGATATCATTCTTTCTCTTTTGGCCAGCAAGTTTACTTCCACGCTCACAACATTCTTTTGCATGTATTATAGTGTTATAGGATCACTTTCTTGCAACTGATATGCCATATTAGTATCAAATCCATCTGGAAACTTAAGCAAATCCAATCCCTCTGGTGGCTTCATGTTTGCAGGAATAGCATTGTATACTGCATTAAACCTTACACAATAGTCTTTCACACTTTCGCCAACATTTATTTTGATGTTCTCATATTCGGACAAAATTTGAAGGGGTTCTTCTTCACTTCCCATCGATCCAGGAACTGCCTATGGAGGATTGGTAAAGTAGTGATAGAAGTTGCTGGTAGGGCTCTGAACCATTTCCAAAATTCACCTCCAAAACTTTGTACAAACAACCTCATTGTCACATCTTCAATTTCAAATTCATGGAGGTCAAAGAAATCATTCATTTTGTCTATGTGTTGTTAAGTTGTAATGGTTTGGGTGGAATCAAAGAAAGGTATTTTGGTTTGATAATCAGCGGGCATGGCACCAAGATGTTGAGGTAAAACAAGGGGTGCATATCGGGCAACCATAACTCGAGGTGAGGGAGGTGGTGGATTTAAAGCAAGGATTGGAGTACTCATTATATTCAAAGAGGGATTGACAACAGCCGAAGTAGTTTGAACAATCTGTAAAGATGAAAGCAGTATATAATGGATTGTTTGAGTTGCAGTAGATGTAAAGGAGATATTTCGAAAATCAAAAGATGGCTTATTTTTCACCCAAGTGTCTACACTTGAAGTAAGGTTCTGCAATTTATCATGAGCATGAATAGGCTGTGACCCTGATTTACTTTGTGTAAACAAGTCTTCAACAGGGTTATCTAAAGATATAGAGGAATCAACAACTATTTGATCTATCCAACTCAAAGATTTACTGCGAAATAGACTTTTCTCAAAATGAACATCAAAATCAATATCTTGCAAAGTTTCTAACCTTTCCAAGAGTGAATGAACACGAGGAATGAAAGCTTCACTTGATTTTTCTTGTACTATACTAAATTTCTCTACAGCTTTCTTAGATTTCCACCCAATTTTATGAGGATCACTAACAATGTTTGGAGGATTCAGATCTGGATTGGATCTGGTGTACTTTTGAGAAGCCGGTATGCTTAATTTTGAAATTTTATATATTTCTTTACAACTTTCCAATTCAGCCTAGTAAATTCTAAAACTCATCATCCACAAGCTTAAGAATTTAAATGAAAGATATTACTGGGGTGATTAATCTTTTGTTCCCCAGTATCGTCACCACTATGTTAGCACCTAGCTTGAACCTCACGCTGAAGGAAGGCAATGTCAAGGTAACCACAAACCACGCTTAGCCAAGTAGCTAGCCCTAATAGGCTAGGAGAGGGCTCTCTCCATAAGGATCTCAGACAAGATGACTGGATAAAGAAAATAATATTAGGCTAGGTATAGTAGCAAAAGGTTTGATTTGATTTTTTGAAAGGGTTTTGCTGGATCAAGAGGAGCCAGACAGTTAAGGCTAGGAAATTAAGTCCAAATTGCAAGGTGTTTGATTGGGCAAGGTAGGTATAAAGCTTAGCACTCTAGGATTTTATTGGTGAGGTGAATCAAGGCTGGTGAGAAGCTAGGAAGAGCATGTGATCACCATGGATCCTTCCTAGACTGTAGAAAACATAAACTGTGAATATTTTCCCAAAGCAGAGCATAAGTGTTATGGGTTCTACCTATCAACTTGAAAACATTCACTTAGAAGCATTGAAATTATTATCGAAGTACACAAAACATTTTAACATATGATAACAAGAGATGAAACTGAGCTAAACATCATACCACATGGATCCCAAAGAAATAGCTGCAATTTTTCATTAATCTCTTGCTAAACGGATACAAAATGATGTACAATTATGGCATAAGCATCCAGCTGAGTCCAACCCTTTGCAATGAGAAAGAAAAAGAAAATATAGGCATTGTTTCAACCTCCTCCCATCCTTAGGGGTCGAATCCCTAAGATGGGGAGCTAATCTAACCAACACTGAACAAGAAACTAGAATCTAGGCATCCTAACAACTTGCCTCTAAAAGTGAGGAAATTGATTCATTTGTGCTCAAAATGACTTTTACTCTAATGAATATACCCTCTACTACTAATTATCCATCATATTTAAAATAGAATTCATCATTTACATTAGTAAAACATCCTCCATGAGGGAAAATCCAAGATCACAGTGAAATGGAAATCCTGTGAAAAATTTGTCCTACACGCAGTGCCACTTTCAAGTCCCTTTTGGAGGCCTTCTCGGCATCCAAATTGAGCTCCTGATAACTCATTAGAAATATCTTCAAGTCTGTTTTCTAAAAAATCTATAATTTCTTCATTTGAATCCCATTTGGCCCCTAAAAAGTTCAGTATCCCAAGACTACTTCTGTGTGTCCAAAAAGTGGCAGAAAGGTCATTTTTGGGGTGTTTTTTGACCTTTTGGTAGACCAGTTCCGCTCCAAAAACTTAGAAAATGCATAGGGTACATGTACTCATTGCTCTAAATCCAAAAATGCAAACCATTTTTCCATTAGGTGCCTCTAGGAAAAGCACAACGCAAATGGCGCTGCGTGTAGAGCCAGATTTCTTATGTTTAAAATTTTCAAAATTTGCTAATGACCAAAACTCCTCCAAACTCGATCAAAATTGGTGAGAAGCACTATCATCAAGCATATTGATGAGCTAAGGAAGCTTCAGCAAGCAATCTAAGACTATCCTCGTCTTTTTTTCCTTTTAGAGTCCATCTTAGCTTGATATTTAGGATGGATCATAATTTGATTATAACCTGAGAAACCATCCATGAAGGAGAAAATATCATTTCCCGCACATTCATCGATAATCTGATCAATAAAAGGTGTGGGAAATTTATCTTTTGGACAAGCCTTATTTAGATCCCTAAAGTCTATGCATACACGGATCGTTCCTTGTTTTTTATCAACTGGGACTAGATTTGAGACCTACTCAATCAACGGAATGGGGTATATGAACCTTGCCTTAAGGAGCTTCTCAACCTTAGATTTGGCATTTGTTGTTTTCCTAGGGTTTACTGATTGAATCTTTTGTCGTATAGGCTTCGCATTCATGTAAGTCTTGATCTCATGTTGGACTATTGATGGATCAATTCCAGGAATTCCCTCATAAGCCTAAGAAAACACATCATGAAACTCTTTAAAAAGATTGGTATAAATTTGAATTCCTTCAAGGGAGAATTCATCTCTGACGAAAACATTCTCAATTATATTGGTATCCCTAGATATGTTTCACTGGAACCGTTTCCAAAATGATAGACATGTTGCATTCGACAAAAATCTGTGTTGGAGCCAAAGGGTTTAAAATTGTGTGAACACCACTAGTTGATGAAGGGTTAGACAACTTTTATTCTACTTCATGTAAGTCTAGGAGAAAATATGACTAATGATGCAAATCATCCCACGGGCTTTCTATACCCATCATTGCGTATAGGATTTCTTCCTCAGATAGTAAAACATTATCAAGGCAGTCCATAGAAGAAGTAGAATCAAGATTCCAAATCGAAGCCACATCTCCATCCAAATCCTCTTGTAAAGGAGTGGGATCAAAATCTATAGTATTAACTATAAGTCAGTAAGTAATTTTAGCTACAGACATGGGATATGCCATTCCACCCACTTTCCCTTCTTCTAATGTGGTTGTAGAAGAGGGTAAGGGACAAAGATCTAAAAAATAATGAGTTATGAAGAACTCTCTTCGAGAAGGGGTCTTGGATGATGAAATGGCATTTATTCGAGCAATAGGAGAAGGAATATAAAAAGTACCCATCAATGACGAATACATTGTGACTCCTAAATTCTCAATAGGTTGTTTGGCATTCTTCAACAAGGGAACAAAAGAATCGGAGGATGCATTAGATTCTTTCATAGAATAATCCATTTGATCAATAGTAACAATTCTCCCTTCATGGGGAAAGCATATGATGCAAAATAATGACGATACAATGGCAGGCATTTCATAAATCCAATTTCATCCGAATAAAATTTTATAATCCAAATTTGTGTCGACTATTTCCACCTTGATACTGACCACCTTGCCCCCAACACAGACAGGAAAGGCTGGAATAATTCCATGCAGCTTATGAGAATTACCATCAGATGCAATCAAGAGAGTAGGTGAAGGAACAACTTGAAGAGATATGATAGCTTTCTAACATGCAATTTACATGACACATGTGGAATCTCCTTCATCTGCTACAGTTTGTAAGATATTGGTCTTTCGATATGTAGATTTAATCTGGAAAGCCATGTGATGAGGTAGTCTCTTCTTAATATTTGACATGTCAAATGTAATAATAAGAGAGTTTTTCAGATCTATTGCGCTGATCGCAGTGAGCAACACACTCCTTTGTGATGGACATGACTGGATTACCTCTAACGCATACATCGCACAAGGACTTTGAGCCAGATCTTCAATAACTGATTAGTTCTTGGTAGCCTTCGCATTAGGGTTAATCGTTTAATGTTTTGTAGAGCCTTTCGGCATTTGAGCTATAGGCTCAACTACGAGCCTCTCAATATGGAGCGACTCTGGAACATCGGGAGTGGCCTTAGCCTTACAGGATTCTATTTCACCATAATCATGTGATCTTGTAGTAGCATCAACATAAGAACTCATCATGTATACATTCAATGGATTTTCCCCTTCCTGGTTGCCCCCTATGGGGGTTCCAGTATTAGCATTCACACCAGCAAACATTTGTTTCCCTTGGGGAAAAGGGTTAGCTAAAATAGCTTGGGAGCTAGAATAACCCTGCTGCACTAACAAGTGTTGAGGATCCTAAATCTTAGGGAAAATATGAGTCAAACGGCCTCCATTGCACAATTTTCAAGGAAACTTAACTTTCTTTTTGGACTCGTTTTTACCCTCCTGAGTATTATTCTTGGGCTTGTTTGCATTACCCTTCCAATCCTTATCTTTTTTCTTACCACGTCCCTTTTTCTTCCCATCGAATTTTTTATTTCCTTTGGGGTTAGAAATTTGAACATTAATAGGTAAAGGTCGAGAAGGCATAGGAACTAACGGTGATGCCTGAATCGAAGAAGAAGTTTGTAAAAATAACTCTTGCAATTGACTTAACAAATTAGTCATGTTGTTATCGATTGATCCTACTATCCCATCTACATGGGGACTTGGCTTCGGTTTGGCTAAATCGATCTTGGATCGAGGAGCATTAGGAAAAATATTTTCAAGAATCCTAGACTGAGAATATATAAGTTCTAACTGCTAAGCTCTAAATATAGCCTATTCTTTGGTGAACACCCCAGAGAATGATACATCCTTAGAAATTTTTGGTTGTAGAGATTTTAAAAACCATTCAAGGATTTAATTTGGAATATAGGCTTTGATGAGCCTCTTCATTCTTTTCCATTCCTGAATATGGTCAAAAATGTGAATTGCCTTATCTTGTTGGAAACTAGCCAATAGCTCAATTCCAACATCATATCAAACGAGCAATTGAAAATGGTTCAAAACCATAGTAGCCAATTCACCAAATGAAGTGAAGGTAACCCCACTAAGCTCTATATACCACTTAGAAACATTTCCAGTTAAGGTGCGTTGGAACAATCTCAACTTGATTGAATCGTCAATTAGGGAGTTAGATGAACACCATAAATGGAATGTTGTTATATAGTTGGTTGGATCCTCCCCAGAATTTCCTTCAAATTTTGGAATATCTGATGGAAGTTTGGTGGGAACCAGAGGCCAAGCTAGATTATATCGGATCGATTCATTTATCAATTTTGAAATATCTAGAAAATCTAGGGTTGCCAGGAATGCTAAGTGCAAAGGTGCTTGCAAATTCCACACACCATGAGTAGGATTCCCAACATTTTGAAAAGAATATCCTAGATTTATAAAGGCACCAAGTTGTCAAGGATTATTCATAGAATAAATTGAACCATAAAGAAAACCTTGTGGTCCAAAAAATTTGAAGTTTGACCACCTCCTGTCGAAAGGTTACCATAACCAAGAAAAATTCCCCTGAGAAAAGTATTAAAAGGAGAGGAGAACCCTTGGTAAGGGTTCCACGCATTGGTTAAGGGAGAATAAACCTGAAAGGAACTTACAGAGGAGTAAGGCATGTTCCCTTGTTGACCAAAATAAAATTGATTCCTGGCTCCTAAACTACTAAATGTCAGGTTAGTCCATCCTTGAAAAGGATTATACCTTGACCTTGAGCGGAGAAAGATAGTTATCCTAAAGAAGGGTTAGAATGGGGTATATGAACAATTCCAAAAGGAAGACCATGGAAAGAGGCTGAACCACTAGCCATAGAAGTCATAGTTGTGGAAAT
Organism: Pinus taeda; assembly: GCA_000404065.3. Classification (NCBI taxonomy): domain Eukaryota; kingdom Viridiplantae; phylum Streptophyta; class Pinopsida; order Pinales; family Pinaceae; genus Pinus; species Pinus taeda. Next base: position 63,176 of record APFE030239002.1, on the reverse strand, counting down.
AGTGGATGAGACAGTTAAAGGAACCGAGGGAATTTCACTAGAAGGCATCCCAAGGGGGAAGGAACCAGTGTGGGAAGCAAAAGCTTGGGTGCCCCCACTCGAAGATGGAATGGAGGTAGAGCCAAATATTGCAGTACTAGGAGTGATAGTATATATAGCAATAGTACCTCCTCCTTGAATCGAAAGATGGGTATGCACACTAGTAGCACTCATAGCCAAATTCGTGCTCCCAGCAGTGGTCATCAAAGGAAAAGGATGATATAGACCAAGACTTTTTGACCTATGAGTTGGGGTCCCAATGTATAATAGAACGTCTGGATAATTGGGAGGAACAGGTGAAGAAGGAGTCACATGGGACTCAGGAATCTCTCCAGCCTCAACTTCCTCTTTAAACTGGAAGAGAATTGTAGAAATGACTAGAGTATTCCTCTCCAAATCACGACTTACACTAGTCCACCCTATGAAACTATAGCTTGAAGCAGAGGATCAATCTTTGATGTGTTTGCTAATACTGATTGAATATCACCAGAATAATTTCTCCTACACCTTCTAGAAGAAGGCTCGCCACTTGTAGGTGAGATCCCACAAAGCCTCCTAGACTAACGAACTGGTCCATTAGCCACTTTTAACTATTAAGAGAAATTGTAAAGACTCAAAAAATTATAAAGCTATGGCAATCTAGTAGCAAAGAGAACTCACTAAAATGTCCCTCAATATACAATCAGTCAAGCTACTTTCAGGTATTACCACTCTGAGGATTAGAAACAAACACCAAAATACAAGAAAGTGAATTAAAGGACCTTCTGAAGATATTTTGAGATAATTACACCCAAGCCTACAAGCGAAGGTAATAAAAATAGTTATGTTGACCCCCAGACAAGAGAATTTTCCAACACAAGTACCTGAGCTTCACCAGGGCACCCTCCAGAATTACTAATGAGAGTGATACAACTTCTACCTCAGGTACCACGGGTATTTCTCCCCCCCCCCCCCCCCCCCCAACATCCACCTATGTGGTCCCTAGGAATGGGAATTAAGGTCACCAGTTTGTATCAAAAGCCGTGCGGAATAGTCTTTGGTCAGGATCCAACAAGTAGGAGAGGGGGTATGTCTCTTCCTTACCTTCACTCTCCCTTGTATTTAACTCCCAGAAGAGAAGAGCTTTCCTGGACAACTTAATGACACTAGATTTCACTCTTTTAATCAACTTCTATGTTTAAATTTAGAGTGGCCTTGGAGATTTAACTCTCCACCAAGGCCCTAAATGAGCCAGACTAGTTGATGTTGCTATGATAAATCAAAACATTATAGCTCATATTAGTTTTAGAATTTGATTTTAATGGTTGTTCTTAAGTCAAGGGTAAAATGGAAGTGAAACTTATGATGTTATTGACACAAAATGAAATCAATAGAAAACCTGGCTATATGCATATGCAACTCTTTTTTCTTCGATGAAAGAGATTTCTACAAGGTTCTACAAACAAACCAAAAGCAAGTTTATTTTTTCTTTTTCAAAACACACGCTCACACACTTAAAATCAACAAAAAGACAAAAATTCTTACAATTAAACTATCCTAATGCAAACTAAAAATTCTTAATGAAAGACTCTAAGGATTGCTCTTAAAGCAAGCAAATGTGTTTCTCAAAGAGATCAAGGGGCTAAAACTTGACAAAAAGGAGGAACAAATTCAATCACAAACTTTTTCCCAAAATCAAGAAAATTCAACCTAATGAAAAGACTTCACACTTCCTCTAAAATGGTAAGAAGACCAAAAAAAACCAAAAAGAAAAAGAAGGCAACAAAAATATGTTTTTATCTTTTTTCTTTTTGAGGGGTTCTTGAGATAACAAAAGCTACTAAATACTTCAAGATCAAATTCAAGCATAAAGAACCTCATATTTCACAAGCCATAGGAATCATTAACATGATAAGACTTAAAGTGAGAAGAGGTTGCAAACTCAAACAAACTGATCTGAACAGTAACATAAAAACTCCAGCAAACAAGAAGGATTTCAAGAAGACCAAGAAAAATTTTCAAGATTGCAAGAAGGACTTTCTCAAAAACCAAGAAAAAACTAAATATGACAACTTTCAAGAAAGCAAGGCAAAGCAATGTAAAGGCTAGGTTATAAGTGAAATTGAGACCAAATCCCTGTTCCAAAATTTCAGAACAGCTAAGAACTTCACCGAGAAGCCTTGAACCCAAACACATAAACTAACACTTCACTAAAATCAAACCCTAGGTTGACTAAGTTTTTCCACAAAGAGAGATAGGAAAATGAAAATCTGCAAGAAGCAAGACTCTCCGAGACAATCAATGACAAAATGAAAGCAATAAAAATCAAGAAAAACCATTTATTGGACTCAGAATTTTAAAAATTCATTCAAAACCAAGCATATGCAACTGTGAAGTGACAGGCCTACATGTATATGTGAATGTACTCAAGGAAACCCATGTATACACGTGTTTCTTTGGACAAAAGCACATGTATACATGATTGTGTGAATTAAAAACAATGTATATAAAATCCAGCAAAGAAAAATAAAAATTCAGCCCTGATCCAGAAGAAGACTTTTTGCCCAAATTGGAAACATGTCAAAGATACTGGAAAATCAAGAAACCAAACAAGAAGGCCCATATCAAGAGAGAAATAACCCAAACAAGGAAATACAAGATTGTATTCCCCAGTGGAGTCACCAATTTTGTTACGGGATAAAACACCCTAGAGTCTGGGTTGATAACCCCAACAGATCAAAGGGAATACACCAACAAGAAGCAAGCAAACAGGCAGCCCTAATGCTTAAACTACTAAAGTGGGATGAAGAGATAGTACCCATAGGTCCTACATTTGAGAATGTTCCCATAGGGTCCAAAACCTCTGCTTCCTCAAATGCTTCAAAACTGCAACTCATTCCATAAAATCATATATACTAGCAGTAGTTCAAAGCATGTTCAATATATGAATTTTAGATCATATAAGCATATAGATATAAAACATGAAATCATACATAATTTGATCATAACATCAGGAACAAGTCAAAGCTTATTTGTTGATGTTTGTAAACCATGTGGAAGAATACAACCTGATTCAACCACAGCTCCAAGCAAAATCTTCCTCCAGATCTGTCCAACCCAAGTCTCAACAATCCTCTTTAAAATGCATACACATAGATGCCATATAAAGGAGATGGACATCTCCATGAGGAAACAAGGGTTTCCTATAGCTGGGAGTGGAGGAGGCACAAGGATAAATAATACTTGATTAAGGACCAATTGGATATAATATAAATATCCTATCTTTCTCTCCCTTAGGCCTTCCCATGAGGTGTATTTATACCACCTCAAAAAAGTTGTTTCAGTTGGGATACAGTTAGGCCACAGACAACTGTAGGTGGGCTTTTGGTGTAACCCGTAAACCCTGCCCATAAAATAGGGATTTTATATTCTTTTAATATTCCAAATTTTATATGTGGGTTGGGTATAGCTGGACCTACGTGTGCATGCACTTTTTGAAGGGCAAAGTCACATATGTAATTTAAAATAATGTTTGCTAGTAAATGGATCAAGTTTGAAGGGAAACGGTTTCCCAAGGCCATGAATCAGAGCATCAAGTATACAAGGGTGATAAATGATTCTATAACAATCAGCCACTTAGATAGCCTATCCCTAAGTTTCATTGTTGTTTGAAAAACTTAGGGCAGAGTAATGCACCCTAGCAACAGCCCAGGTGAGTTATAACACTTCCCAGCCTTCATCCAACAACGTTAGTCACTAGGGTAACACTCTGTGGTCCAGCGATCCCATAAATTGAGCCATTTTTCTAGCTCAAACTTCCCAGCCTCTACCAAAAACTTGTGGAACCTTTAGGAGTCATTAAAAACATGATAACAATGCTAATGAATCAAAATCAACCTCAGGATTAGGCCTGAGCATCCCCAACTAGGAATGACATTTTGTCAAACACTTGCCATCAATACAACCTACAAGTCTAGGATACAAGACATGGCTTAAATGACTAAAACAAATTTTGAAACATAACCAGAAGGATCACCTCCTTCTCCAGTGAACTATTATATCATCAATCAGGTCTTGCATCCATTCATTTAACAGTTACATGTAAATACATAAAATAACCATGACATGAAGCATACATTTAACCATTCTTGTAACCAACATAAAACCATGTAAATATCATAGATAAGTCATCCATTTAATCCACATATACACAAGTGAAAAAGTAAGAGAACTTAGCATTTATTAATCATAGGAAAATTTGACCAGGTTCGGGACTTCCATGTACCACCCAACCATAGACATGGTTGAACCAAATCTCTCTTTCATCCAGTCACCCCTGTGCCATATTCCAAGCATGAATGTGGGATTTCATATAACAACTAAGGTAATCCAGAGGATAAACCACCATCACCCTCATCAAACCTTGATCATGCCAAACCTGATTCTCCGATCACAACTGAACCAAACTTGGAATGCCATCTATAATCCATCACTATCCTTGAGAAATTTTTCATCTCCTTGTCTCTCAATATTTACCATAATCCAAACCAGATCACTAGGCCCTAAACTAAGACCAATCTCCCAAGCTTTACTGCAATCCAAACCCAGATCACTAGGTCGTAAACTGAGACTTCTCCCTCAAGCTCTACTATGTATCCCACCAAAACCAGTCAAGGGATTCTTAGGCCTTTGGGAATGGAACTTGAGACTACCTCCACCCTGGATTCTGAAATGCATCCAACAACCAAAGCTCAAAAACCAAAATAAACATCCCAACACCATGGCATCCAGAAAAAGGCAAGGCTAGGCTGAAATCCACTATCATAACCTGGAAAAATCATGCCACCAATTGCAATAGAACCATACACCAAAATTCAAAGCCATGCATGTCCAAACAAACTAGGTAATCACACATGTAAAAGGCTACTTGCAAGTATTCTTGCTGAAGCTTCTTGATCCTTCTCTCCTTCCTTGATCCTTGCCTACATTTCCTTTCCCTTGCTTTCTTTTTCTTTCCTTGCTTCCAACTAGAGTGCTCTAAGAAAAAAACTCTAAGTGACCAAGAGTGAGAAAGAGAAAATAATGAGATAGGTCCAAACTTGAACTGACAAAAGATTACCAACTAATCCTTAGAATCCTTTTTATGAATGAGGCCTATATTTTCTTCATTTTCCATTATTTTCCTTCATTTTCCTCCTCACATGAAACCTATGACCATTTGCCTTCCTTTTCTCCTAATTTCCTTTATTTTCATAAATAAATGTGCCAAAAATTCCTTTTAATGCCTTTGCCTTTGCCTTTTCCAATTTTGCTTAGCCAAAACACACATCTAGTGATGCCCACTAGGATATCTTTGCCAAACATTCAACTTGAAATAAGTGTCCCTTAACCATGGTCTTATTTTTTCTTTATTAACTTTTATTACATGAAATTTTCACTAGGGTTGTTACATCATCAAACATTTCAAGAAAAAACTTCTTAAGCTCCCTCCAGTTTCGAATCGAATTGGTTGGAAGACAATGATACCATATATATTCTCTACCTTCTAAAGTATACAGAAATAGTTTGCAAGAAACATCATTGAAACGTACCTCTACCATCTACAAATGCATGTAGAACTCGTCTATATGGTATTCATCTTTGGTCTTCTTGTCTGGATTGAACTTTGACAACAACGTTTTTGGATGTTTGGGTATTTTATGAAGATTTTCTAGAGGAGCGAGTAGCCCTTGGTGCATCTAATCCAAATTTGCATCAACAATGTGTTTAGTCAATTTAGTGTCCTAAATTTCTTGCATAAATTATCAGGTTTGTAAACTGGTGAAGTGTTATGCACTATATGTGCTTAGTTAACCTTTATCTTACGTCGTTGTTTGGTATTTTATGTTTTTTTTGGGGGTTTCTGTTCTTTGGTGTCTAAGAATGTACAATCTATAAGAAAATTTAAATGGACCTAATGAATTTTAAAGGAAAGGGGAGATTCCTAAGTTAATCTAATTTCCTAAAAATGGACCAAGAACTGTCTAGCTAGTATGAACCTAATAAGAAAACAGAGCATCTATCTTATCTTTATCATTAGTCCTAATCCATGGATCTAATTCTTAAAACTAAAAGTAAAATTGATGCAGGAGGTAACTTAGTAATTGCATTCATTTAAACATTCAACCATTCAATTTTGGAATATGATGAAATCAATCTCTTTGAAATGATTTTTTGGAATATCAAAGATGCAACTAAGGACCTAAAAGCAGAGAAAAGGTAAAAGTATGTAAAACTAACAATATACTAACTAAATTCAATCACTCTATGAATTAGATATTTAACCATGTAAGTTAGGGTCATCATCATTTTGAAATGGTTTTTTTCTAAAACATCTATTAACACAGCGAATTGACAGTTTTATTATAAGAGAATGAATAAAAAAATAGTAAGGAAACTAAGCAACTGTGTATTCTTATTACTTCAAGCTTAATTAAATTTTGGAAGCAAAGTCATTTTTCCATAAAATATGTTAGAAGAACAAGGTTGCATAGTTGTGATTCTACCCTTATGAAAGATCATTCTAAATTAGAAAACGAACTTGTTTAAAATAGAGTAATAGAAATTAAATTGAAAACAACAAGTGAAAAACCTCCTTTAGTGTAGGGGCCCTCTGCAATTGATGTGGCTGGAATGCTAGCTAGTTAAGGATGCACTTTAAACCATCATTGACAACACAGAGTTTGTATTATGAACAAAATGAATTCTGAATACAGAGTATCAACAAAATCTTGAACGTAATTCCTTCTATATACTAACTACTTCTCAGGTCCATGCAACTGAGATTTATAGGAAAATAACATAACTGTTATGAGAAAAACTTGCTATAGGTGGCTAATTCGAATTAAATCTAACATTACTGTTTATGAGAAAAACTTGCTACAAGTGGCTTAATTTGAATTATAATAGGACTGCTTTAACTTCTGATGAGCTATAGGTGGCTAATTCGAATTAAATCTTCAACAGAGTTGTTAGACTCTTGAAAAGCTACGAAAGAGTAAATCAAGAGTCCTACTGCTTCTAGATCACGTATTTGACTCCATATTTGACCATGACTTTAGGCACACTTTTCTGTCGATCTAGACCAAGTGAATAGGATAGAATCCATGTGGAGATGATTCTGGAAGTGCCCATGTGACCCATTTCTTCATTTGACACCTGTAACCTGCCAAACCAAGAGAGTAGCTATGGAATCCACAGTTAGCTGTAGAATAAGCTACATTGTGTAGCTAATTTTCAAAAATCTATTAAAATAGCAAGAACATGAAAATATAATATGGTGATCATTTTAATGCTTTCCTAAGACAAAACCTAGCATTTATCATTGATTTGGTTTGTAGTCTTAAGAGAAGATGAGAGAAAAAGGTGAGAACAAATGTCAAGGAGAAGGTAATTCTGAGGTTCAACATACCCCCACTGCAAAATCATTGCATATCCTCATGCAATTTTCCAAAAATGTGAGTTCTTCTTCTCTAATGCATTTGCTCAGACACCTCTACTAGTACATCCAATTTTCTTCTTTTGCTCTTCTTTGAAGTCACTATAATTCTAGGTTTTCTCATAAGAAGCTTGTACTTGAGGTTAATGACTATTCTGTTCAAAATCTTATTCATTCTTTTCAACTTCATGTTTTTCTTATACCACAATCCTAGATGCAGAATGGTATTATCATGAATTTCCTTGTCCAATTTATTTTTTTCCTTCAAGGTTTCATTCTCCTGTTTGATATGTTTGTTCAATATCTCTAATTCAGAAATTTCCTATTTAAGAGAGTTAATTAGAGGTTCTTGTGGATTGACAGAAGGTTCTGGATTCATTGAGGCACTTCTCTTCTACATTGATTCTATATAATCATATATTTGTTGTTGTATTGGGTCTATGCCTGGAGATCTTCTACTTGGGATACCTTCAAAATGATGATCAGGAGAATTTTGAGGACTGTGTGCAGAAGGAATGTTAACAAGAGATGTTTTTGGGGTTTCCTCATCTAAGTTTATAAACTCTATCCCTTTTGATGATGTTTTCTTTACCAAACGTTGGAGTCTAGAGCTTCTTCTAGGTTGTGGATGACTTACTTTCTCCTCATCTGTGACCTTTTTCTCCTTTCTTATTTTTCCTCTTGCCCTGATTTGCATCCTAGTTTCTGTCAGTTCTTCAATGATTAATTTTTCATCATCTTTCTGTAATGAAGACTCAGGTCTATCTTTAATAGTTATACCATTCTTCTTTCTTCTGCTTCTTCTAACATTATCTTCTTTAGGTGATTCTAGTGCTTCTTGGAAATCATTTCTAATGAGGAAATTCTCCCAAGTATCTCCTATGCTTTTTAAATGAAACTAAATCAATATCTTTATCAACCCATGATGATACATGGTTTTATCTATGAACTCTTTTTTATTTTGCACATTTGAGGCCATCATTCTTAAACTATTTAGCAGGAAGAAAGGAAGATTGATTTCTCCATTTTCTAGGAAATTCATCAATAAACTGATATGGTAGACATACACGAAACCAAATCTCCCCTCACAATTGATAAATTTCTATAATATCAAAAGCATATTCCTCCACTTACTTTTAAGGGCTGAAATGGGAATTCCTTTTCTAAGAAAAAATACATCCATACCTAGGTTTTGGAGTATTACTTTCCATGATTCACTGTGGAATTCCTTGTTTTTGAACCATCTTTCACCACGCCTTGGAATTTTTGTAGCCTTGGTTATGAATGACTCAATTATTGAAAACTTAATATCTCCAATTTCTACCTTTGTGCTATCAAAATATTTATCAAAGGATTTTGTAATCTCCTTATGAAAACCATCAAATTTTTCGATGAATTTGAGCCATCCAACTTTCTGCAACATTTCCTTGAGTTGTGGGTATCCTTCCATGTACTTAGATCCTACCGGTTCTGATCTGACAATTAGCCCCATGCCTTCTACTACACAAATTTCTTCAACCTTCAGAATTACCCTTCCTAGTTGATGAAATGGACTGACTGCAAATATGGTGAAAGGAACTGCAGGTTTGTATGAAATAAGTAGATGGTAGGGGTTTTGGAGAACATGGACAAGTATGTCACGTTGTAGTCATGACCATTAAAAATAATGAGGGAATTAATTATGGACCGTTATGTGACAAAATATGGAGGATGTGGCGGATATCCAGTATGATGGAGATTGCAATCAAATCAAATGATGATTTGTCAAGGAAACATATGAATACCCATATTATATATTCTTTATGTTCTAACCTTGCTATTTAAAATAAATTTTTTCACTTTACCTCTTAGAAATTAACCTTTTTCTTTGATGTTGATCCATAGATACCCTTTTTAGCACATTGGTCTTCAAAAACAATATTCTTCAATTCTCTACAATCATCATTTGTTTGGAACAGAGCTGTAGAATGAGATATGGCCGCAGAATCAAATTAGCTACGGAATGGAATTAGTTGCAGAACATGATAAAAATGAAGTATGGCTATGGAATATGAATGTGAAATGAAATGGAAATGGAATATAACAATTAAAGGGAATGAAAGTGAAGTGAAATGAAATGAAATGAATTTGCAGATTGGGAACTGCAAGTGTCACTACTTATTACAAAAAGAAAATGGGAAATATAAGATGTCATAAATCTCTGATTTTCACCCTGTATTTCCTATATAAGTGTGCCAATGAACAATTGGCTTTCATGCTTATACATTTTATTATTTATTTTTTTATGTTTTTTTTTATTTCCTATATATATATATTATATATATATATATATATATATATATATATATATATATATATATAACATATATTATACATATATCATATAACATTATATAATATATGCCTATAATATGTATATATTTATATATATATATATATATTATATATACACATATATACATATATATATACATATATACATATACATATATACATATATACATATATATATATATATATATATATTATATTATATATATATATTATATATATATATATATGAAAAAGCTAAGTTAGTGGAGAATAAGAATTCTTCTTCACCGACTTCATTTCAGTGTTATCTTGGAAAATTTTGACAAAATCCTCTCTTGAAATTGGCTTATGATATATCTTCAACCAATGGCCATTCACAAGAAGAGGTACCTTTCTTTCATTTGTTGTCCTTATTCTCACTGCTCCATTATTAAATACTTCTTCAATCTAATATGGCCTAAGCCAATGAGTCTGAAACTTTCCTTGAAAATATTTGAATTTTAAATTGAACAAAAGTGCCCAATCCCCTGCTTGGAACTTCCTCTCCTTGATATACTTATCATGTTATTTAGCCATATGCTGCTAGACTAAACTAGTTCTTTGAACTACATCTTGCATGATTTCATCAAGCTCATTGAGTTGCTCCAATCTATGTTTTTGTGCTTATGATAAATCTAGTCCCAATTAGACTGCCATCTTGAAGGTTCTGATTTGAAACTCTATAGGAAACAAGACTTGCTTCTCATAAACAAGCTCATAGGGTGTATGTCATGTTGTGTTCCTCCATGTGGTTTTGTAGGCCCATAAGGCTTCAGGAAACCTTTCTACCCAATCTCTTCTATGTAGATGTACAATCTTAGTGAGAATTCCTTCAATCACCTTATTGGTAGATTCAACTTGACCGTTTTCTTGTGGATGGTAAGGAGTAGAGTTTCTATGTTTTATCTTGTATTCTTCCACAAGTCTTTCCACCATTTTAGATGTAAATTGAGATCCTTAATCTGTCACAATTTCTCTTGGAACACCGAAATCAGTGAAGATGTCCTCATAAAGAAAATTAACTACAAATTTTTCATTAGCAAAAGGTAATGCTTTAGCCTCTATCCATTTGGTGACATAATTAGTGCATACCAAAATATACTTCTTTTGTTTAGATGGAGGATTAATTGCTCCAACAAAATCGAAGACCCATTTTTCAAAAGGTTCAATGAGTACCTGAGTTTGTAGTGGCATTTCATCTAGAGGAGCAGGTTTCCCTACCCTTTGGCAGCGATCACACCTTTTGACATATTCTTTGGCATCTCTAAAGATGGATGCCCAATAATATCCTAAATGAAGGATTTTATAGGTTTTCCTCTTGTTAGCAAAGTGTCCACCACAAGGTTCATCACGACATGCCTTAAGAATTTCAGGCATTTCATCTTCTCGAACACATCTTCTGATCATGAGATCTAGACCTGTTTTATACAATTCATTAGTTATCCATGATTAACTTGCACTTGATTGAATGATTTTTATTTTCTCCTTAGGAAAAAAATGTGAAGGTAATTTTCATGTGACTAAGTAATTGGAAATATCTGCAAACCAAGGGGTCTGAGTAGTTACTGCAAAAAGATATTCATCAGGAAATTTATCTTCAACTAGAGTGTCATCTTTGATATTTTGAATTCTAGACAAGAAATCAGCAACTGTGTTTTGTTTTCTAGGCTCGTCTAAAACAATGATGTTGAATTCTTATAGGAGTAATAACCATCTTGTAACTATACCATTAGTAATAGGTTTATTCATTAAGTACCTAATTGCAGAGTGATCTATATGAACAAAGGTTTCATAGCCTGTTATATAATGTCTGAACTTGTTGGTAGCATGAACAACAGCTAAGAATTCCTTTTCAGTTACAATGTAATTTAACTCAGTGGGAGTCAAATTCTTGCTTGTGTAATAGATGGCATAGGAGATCAAATATTTTTGTCCTAATACAGCTCCCAGAGTTGTATTTGAAGCATCTGTTGAAATGTGAAAAGCTAGTTTCCAATTTGGACCTCTCAAGACGGGTGCTTTAGAAATTTTTGTTTTTAAAGTCTCAAATGCTAACTGGCAATCAGGATTCCAATTGAATTTACAACCTTCTATAGTATCATGTGAATCCTAGAAAGCTTCTAACATCCTTTTTACAACTTGGAATTGATAATTTAGAGATTACTTCAACTTTAGATTTATCAACCTTAATTCCATCTCCTGAAATGTGATGTCCTAAAACAATCCCTTTTGTAAACATCATAAAAAAATTTTCATGGCTTAGTGAAAGGTTTGCTTCCTTACATCTTTTAAGAATTTTTTCCAAATTTTCTAAAGCTTCTTCAGATGTATTCCAATAAACTGTAAAGTCATCCATATACACCTCTACACAATCATGTATTAGATCAGAAAAAATACCTAGTACTGCTCTTTGGAATGTTGCAGGTGCATTGCACAATCCAAAAGGCAGTACTTGGTAGGCATAAGCTCCCCATGTGTAGGTGAATGTGGTTTTATATTTATCTTTAGGTCCTACCTGAATCTGATTGTAACCACTAAAACCATCCAAAAATGAGAAATATTTCTTCCATACTAATGTATCTAACCCTTGATCTTAAATAGAAAAGAAAAATGATATTTCAGGGTAGATTTATTTGATTTTCGATAATCAATACATACCCTCCATTTACCATTATTTTTAGGCACAATCACTAGAGGATAAACCCAATGACCGCCTGAAATTGGGTAAATGAAGTTTATATTCAACAACTTTTGCAACTCCTCTTTCACAATTTCCCTAAGATTTAGATTCATCCTTCTTTAAGGTTGTCTAATAGGTTTAAAATTTTCCTCAATGTAGATGTGATGTATACAATTCTTGGGACTAATTCCTTTCATGTCAATGTATTCCCATGCATATGCAGAAGAATGTTGTTGTAAAGTTTTCATTAGTTTTTCCTATTGTAATTTTTCCAAGTTATTGTTTATGTTCAATGTTTTCCCTAGAAAGATTTCAATTGTAGAGCTACCAAATTCTTCCATAGAATAAAGATACATCTGCCTGGATGACAAATATTTAATATTGGATTTTTCTTGAAATTGATCATGTTCATATTCTGGAGATGATTCAACATTTTCCATTGTATTTGAGATTTGACTATCTTCACTAATGGTTGGAATAGTAAAGAGAGGTTGAATATCATTTTCATCATCAATCCATTATTTGTCATCTATCTCTATGATTTTTCTTGATGGAGGATATAGAGTGAATTTCTTAGTTGAATTACCATTAGAGATATACATATCACCAGATCTATAGCTAATGAAAGCATCAGTTGTAGCCAGCCAAGGTCTTCCTAATATAAGTGGATGTCCTCCTAGATTGTTCTTTGGGGTTGGGATCATAAAATCAATAAGGTACTCCCAAGAGTCTAAGGACACTAAAATATCTTCTAACACACCATCTGGTTTGACTACAGATCTATCTGCCAATTGCAGTAATTTAGGCGTATAAAGAAGATTAGGAAGTTTGAGTTGTTCCATGATTTGTTTGCTCATGATGTTTATTGCTTCTCCTAAATCAATCAATGTATTCAGAATTTCAACTCCATTGATATGTGTTTTTACAACTGGACTTCTTGGATCTACATATTTTTGTATGGCAGTTTTTCCCATCATTATGTCTGTTATTTTTCCTGCTAGCTGAAATTTTTTTACTTCTTTTGTTTTTCTTCCTAGTTTCTTCATGCTCAATTCCTTTATTGTTTTAGCTAGAGTTGGAATCTCCTTAATGGCTTGTAATAAAGGGATTTTGATACATACATTTTTCCATTCATCTAGAAAATCATAATTAGGCAACATAATATGCTTTTCCACCCCTCTGTCAACTTGTAATCTTTCAGGAAAAGGAGGTGTAGAAGTGGATACTAGTCGTTGCCCTATGACAGGAGTTGAGTTTATTGGTTCTTTCTATTTTTCATTTTTAGTATTCTGGTTTTGAGGAGATGTTCCTTCAAAACTTTTATTTTGTTGTAGAGAATCTTCCTCAGAATTGTCTTGTTCTTGAATAACTACAGAAGGCTTTTTATTTTCTAAAAACCTACCAGATCTCAGTTAGACGTCATTGAGATCTAAAGGGGTGATCATATAAGTTGGAAATTGTTGTCCTTCTACCATATAGGTATTCTAAGGATTTTTATTGTTGGGGTTTGGTAATGGTTGGGTAGGTTGTTGATTCGACCTCTATGGGAATGGCAGTGAAAGTTGAGGGTTTTGGCTTTGAAGTTGGGGTTGTTGATTTTGTTGAGGAATTTGTTGGGGAGGATAGTTTGGATATGATGGAGGATATTGATAGTATGGAGAGAATCTTCCATAGGGATTTTTCATTCCTTGAGCCCAAGGTTGAGTCTAAGATTGAGATTGAGATTCAGGCCAAGGTTGTTGCCAAGAATTCCAATTTGGTGGGGGCTACATATACATTTGGTTGTTAAAACCCTGGTTTTTTTGCCCCTACCAAGGTCTTCTAGAGACGAAGCAAAGAGATTATGATGGATTTGAGATTGTTTCCTCTTGAAACATAGCCTTAAGACCAGGAATTGAAGGAAAACTTTTGGTCTCATGGTTTTCTAAACAAACCACACAAGTCTCTATGATTTTTGCATCCAAAGAGAATTCTCTTAAAGTGTGCTTCTTTATGCATTTGGGACAGAAAATAGCTAAAGCATCAGTCTCATCTTTCTGCTTGTTTTGTAACTTAAGGGTGTCTATCTATTCACTAAGGCTCCCTAGAATATCTGTTTTAAATTCATCAAGTATGCTTCCAATTTCTACCCTACTTACTGTTCCAGTTGTAGATTTATTCACTCTAACAAGAGAATGATCTCTTGGACCTTTCCCAGTTTTGGATTTTCCTCTTGAGATATGAACACATAACTCTTCAATGTCACTTAGTGGGAGTTGAGAGATATCTCCCTTCCCCATCATGTTAAGGATGTCTATCCACTCATCTCTAATGGATTTTAATAAAAGATCTTTTAAAGTATCTTGATCTAAGTTATCCATTTTTTTCTCTTTTTAAGTTATAGTTGAATCTTTCAATTAAATCCTCAAATTTTTCATCCTCTCTTTGCATCATTTTGAACACTTCATCTTTGTGATTGATAGGCATGAAATAATCCAAATACCTGTCCAAAAACACTTTCTTTGTGTCATTCCATGTTCTAATAGACTGAGTGACCAATCCCATGAACCATTTTAAAGCAGCTCCTTTCAATGTTGAAGGAAACAATTTGAGTTTTTGAGAGTCTTGTGAATAATCATAAGTTCTGCACAAGACTTCAAATTCAAATAAAAAGGTTTCAGGATCTTCACTTTTTAATCCATGAAAATTCAGGAGGACAGAAGGTGAGATCTTTTTCATTGTGGCATTTGTTTCTTCATCAACTATAGGGAATCCAAAAGAATTACCAACTTCCCTATTTCCTCTACCTCTTCCATTATTTCCTATAACTTCTCCATTATTTCCTCTACCTCTTCCTCTACCTCCTCCTCCTCCAAATAGTGAAAATTATCCATCCTCTCCTTCTTCTGCCATTATAGTTTCTTCAGAGTTAATATAAGATTCAGCTTGCAAGGTTAATTTCTCTTCCTCTGGTTCCTATATCAATGTTATGTGGAAGAAAGGTTCTAATTCTTCTTCTCCACTAGCTATTCTCAATTCTTCAACTAAACTATGTTCCCCTGTAGAGGTGAAAAAGGCTACTCCTTCTATTGGAGATCCAAGATTTTCTTCCTCTAGGACTACCTCAGTAGATGAAGTAGGAGATCTTCTTGATTGGATTTCTTACCTTAGAAATTCTGGAGGTCTTTGGCTAGGAATATGAGTTTGAGATGGAGGTGTATCTCTTCTTAGTCTTAGTGGAGTAAGTGGTGTTGTACGAATTGAACTCCCACCTCTAGTTATGAATCTACCCCTAGAGTCTTTTTCTCTACACATATCATTTGTTTTGGATGTAAAAGATGAAGTTACCTAATTACACTTCGCTGGCAACGATGCCAAAATGTTTAGTCAATTTAGTGTCCTAAATTGCTTGCATAAATTATCAACCGAGGTTTGTAAACTGATGAAGTTTTATGCACTATATGTGCTTAGTTAGCCTTTCTGTTACTCCATTGTTTTGTATTTTATGTCTGTTTTGGGGGTTTTTGTTCTTTGGTGTCTAAGAATGTACAATCTTTAGGAAAATTTAAATGGATCTAATGAATTTTAAAGGAAAGGGAAGATTCCTAATTTAATCTAATTTCCTAAAAATGGACCAAGAACTGTCTCGCTAGTTAGAACCTAATAAGAAAACAGAGCATCTATCTTATCTTTATCTTTAGTCCTAATCCATGGATCTAATTCTTAAAACTAAAAGTGAAATTGATGTAGGAGTTAACTCAGTAATTGCATTCGTTTAAATAGTCAACCATTTAATTTTTGAATATGATGAAATCAATCTCCTTGAAATGACTTTTCGGAATATCAGTGATGCAACTAAGTAAGGACCTAAAAGCATAGAAAAGGTAAAAGTATGTAAAACTAACAATATACTGACTAATTTCAATCACTATATGAATTAGATATTTAACCATTTAAGTTAGGGTCATCATCATTTTGAAATGGTTTGTTTTTAAAACATCTATTAACACAGTTAGTTGACAGTTCTATTCTAAGAGAATGAATAACAAAACAATAAGAAAACTAAGAAACTGTGTATTCTTATTACTTCAAGCTTAATTCAGTTTTGGAAGCAAATTCATTTTTCCATAAAATATTTTAGAAGCACAAGGTTGCACATTTGTGATTCTACCCTTACCCTAGTTGTTAAAAACTATAATGAAACATCATTCTAAATTAGAAAACAGAATTGTTGAAAACAAAGTAATAGGAATTAAACTGAAAACGACAAGTGAAAAACCTCCTTCAGTGCAGGGGGCCTCTACAACTGATGTGGTTGGAATTCTAGCTAGTTAAGGATGCACTTTAAACCATCATTGACAACACAAAGTTTGTATTATGAACAAAACAAAGTCTAAATATAGAGTATTAGAAAAAGCCTGAATGTAATTCCTTCTATATACTAACTACATCTGAGGGTCCATGCAACCAAGATTTATAGGAAAATAACATAACTGTTATGAGAGAAACTTGTTACAGGTGGCTAATTCAAATTAAATATAAGATGACTGTTTATGAGAAAAACATTCTACAAGTGGCTTAATTTGAATTATAATAGGACTCTTTTAACTTCTGATCAGCGACAGGTGGCTAATTCGAATTAAATCTTCAACGGAACTTTTAGACTCTTGATTATCTACGAAAGAGAAAATCAAGAGTCCTACTGCTTCTAGATCACGTATTTGACTCCATATTTGACCATGAATTTAGGCATGCTTTTCTATCGATCTGGACCGAGTGAATAGGACAGAATCCATGTGGAGATGCTTATGGAAATGCCCATGTGGCCTAGTTCTTCATTTGGCACTTGTAACCTACCAAACCATGAGAGTAGCTACGAAAGCCACAGTTAGCTATGGAATAAGCTGCGTTCTATATCTAATTTGCAAAAATCTATTAAAATAGAAAGAACATGAAAATATAATATGGTGTTCATTTTAATGCTTTCCTAAGAAAAAACCTAGCATTTATGATTGATAGGGTCTGTAGTCTTATGAGAAGATGAGAGAAAAGGGTGAGAACAAATGTCAAGGAGAAGGTAATTCTGAGGTTCAACACCATGTTTATGTCTTTATCCTCCTCCTCTTCTTCTAAGTCTGAAGAAGCATCTCCTTCATCATTCATTGTGATCAAGGTGCTCCTTATTAGAAAATTGAAAATCTTCTCCTCCATTGTTTGGATTCTCCTCAATAGGTGAAATTTCCACTTGGTTTTCTATAGGTTCAACTAGATCATCAAGGGTTGTGATAACTAAATATTCCACCGACGAAACTAGTATGCCACTAAGTGTGACTTCTTTCTTCAAAGGGGTATGAGGTAGGGTAATAGCAACAAGGAATAAACCAAGAGATTTTGCAAACCAATGAGTGATAAGATGAGTATGTCGAATTTGGTCATAGGTAACTTCAAAGGCTTGTCCCAAACTATTCAGGACAGTTTCTTCATTTTCAGGAGTATGAGTGGGAGTGGAAACGAGAATGTTACTTCCTTGTGCTGAATTTTTTTGTTAGGATGTGATGAGTTTTCACCCATATAAAGGTGTTTGCACTCCTTTTAATGCCAGAATGTTGACAGTGTTGGATATTGCCAACATGCAAGGGAGTCTCCCTAATGAAAATTCCCAAATAGACTTCGCACCATTTGGTGTGGGAGCCCTTCTAGAATCAAGGCCTAGTTGCCATATATTCTTATAGATTTGCCTTGGCTACAAATTTTAGCACAAGAGAGAAAGGTACATGATCTTTCAGATGAACAAGTGGGAATTCCTTGTGGAATGTTCAGCTGTGAAATGTATCAAGATTCTTCTACCGAAAGGGAGATTAAAAGTGATCCTTTAAAAGAGGAGTAATAGTACTAATCTAATAGAGACACATGAGGATATACATAATAATGAATCATTGATAAACCAGTGAAATAGTTCACACAGAGGCAATGACTAATAAAAAAAATACAACACTCCTTCAACAAGATAAGTACCAAATCCACCAAAATAGTATAATATCCTTAGTACAAATTAAAACAAAATACACCACAAACATTCAAATAATAGTCTTACAATATTTATGAAATACATATGAAATTGTTTTAGCTAAACAAGCTTAATAATTAAGCAAACATTCCAAGATACATTAGTATAAATAACACCACTACCTCCAATATTGGAGCATTAGAGCAACCATTTTCTCCTCCAAAAGAGTTATTTTTCTCTTGTATGCTTGGTAGAAGGAGCCAAGGTGAAAATTCATTTACATTAACAATGAGAGTGTATATATAACAAATGGAGTGATCATTCACCTCCCATGTGACTCTTCAACAACCTAATGATTGTTTGACTTCTCTATGACCTTTAGACTCCTACATGACTCTTCACATTCTATACATGTCTCTTGGACTTCCACTTAACATTACACTTATGGCACAATGAAATTACATAATCCACAAATGATGTGGCCAATAATGAGATGACAACTTGACATGACTTGAAAAGAAATTGATGACATGGATTTCATGATGTTGTGACAATTCCAAGTCATTGTTTATGCAGCTATCTTTGAGTATTCTTGAGAGATGGTGCATGTTCTTTCTCTTCCTCCTTCATTAGGCTTGAAGATAATGAGTCTTCAATGTGACCTTGATCTTCAGTTGTTGTCGCAATTTGGTGCCCCTTTGGCTTCTCTTGATTGATAAGCTTGTATTTTCGTCTACAAAGGTGTCTTCTAGAAGATTCTCCTTCTTCATTTCCTTCATCATCATCCTATCTTGGTATGAAATGATACCTACAACTGAAATCCACTCATGACAAGATGACATTAGTCTGATAAAGCCCTAGTCTAACATGCTTCACGGTAGTCCATTAACTAAATGGAACTGGATGGCAGGCTAAGACATGGGCTCAACAATTGTGTAGTTACACAGTTCAAAGGCTCAAGGTTGAGGCTTGATGCTTGATATTACGCAATGCATAGAGGATATTGACTGAAAGCAGGGATTGCATGGTTCTAGAGCTTAAGGGTCAGGACTAAACACTGATACTATGTAGTGCATGGTTATGGAAGGAAAGGATTACACATTGTACAGTGCCAAGAGGCAAGGTTGAAGCTTGAGGACTGAGACTACGCAGTGCATAGTTCAAAAAGGTTGGGTGATGTCATATTGCTTGGTCAGAACGTTTTCTAGATTTGACTAAGTGTGGGATTTGTAAGGTGAAAATGAACAAGGACAGGACTTGAGCATGATCACACACTTAGAACACTTGACAACAAAACATAGATCACCCAAAACACATGAACATCATACCTTCATCAACGCGACGACATTGTGACTGCTTTCCCCAAGTGCAACACCAAAGGTACACTTTTCGACGATAATGACACTTGTGAAATAGTGCATGAAACTTTGAAAATGAGTGTGATACATGTCTACATGATAATAATAAGTCATTAACACAAATGTCATCCCTTGAAACAAACCAAAACTACATTTCTCTGATGTGCGATGCTAGCCATGCCAAAAGATGACACTTTGAGTTTCTTCAAAAAGGGACACGAACACTTAGATAAAGCACGTGTAATGACTCTTAACACTTGCGATGACAACATGCAAAGTCAAAGTAGGCTTTGAAATTTAGATGTAGGCCAAAATTTGGAGGTTTTTCTAGAAACGACAATAAGGCCACACCACAGGTTTCAGGATCTTCAATAAGTACACCAAGATTAGGAGGATCACCGATTTTTTATTTTATAGGGTCAGAGTTCAAGATCACAGGGCACAGGTACTTAGCACACGGGATCACCACAGTTCAGAGGAGTGGCATCCTTATCATTAAGAGAGCTTTCATGTGAGGATTTTCTCACACCAGTGTTGGAGGTTACTTTAGGGAAGATGAATCCAATATGGCTTCGTGATACCCTTAAGGAAGCACTGGAGTCAATGGGGAGACCCAAGTGGTCAGTTAGGGAGAACATACCACTAGCGAGTTTGGGTGTATATGTGGTGGATGTTGTGGAGATTGGGTCAACTAGCTATGAGGAGGTTGTGAGTCAGTGGATCTAGAGGGATCCCATGGTTAAGGAATATGTCTCCATAATGAAGAATGATGTATAGGGGATAGTGCCAAGACCTGAGGATAAGTCAGTGGTGACTTCTAGGTGGCTCTATAAGATCAAACATGTTGCATATGGTAGTGTGGATAAGTTCAAAGCTCATTTTTTGGCACGGGCATTCTCACAAGTAGAGGGAAATGACTATGATGAGACATTCACACCATACCTTTATTAGAGAAGTGATATCCATAACATCGAACATGGGTTGGAAGGTTCACAAATTGGATATGAAGACCACCTTTATTAATGGGGTCATATAGGAGGAAGTTTACTTTGAGTAGCCAAAGGATTTTGAGGTGCATAGGAGAGAGTCTCATTTTTGTATGCTTAGGAAATACCTCTAGGGACTAAATCACGAACCAAGAGAATGGTACATGATGATTGGTTCTTACTTGAAATATATGTGTTTACTGAAGAAGGATGTAGATCCAAACCTATATTTCATTATGGTTGGTGAGGATCCACTACTTTTGGTTTTGCATGTGGATGATTTGTTTATTAAAAGAGGGGAGAGACTCATTTAGCCCTACAAGAGGGGCCCCGCTTCAAAGTTTGCAATGATTGATATGGGGTTGATGCACTACATTTTGGGCTTAGAGGTTTGGCAAGAGGATGGGCATATCTCCATAGGCTAGGGAGGATATGTAGGGTACATAAGTAGGATATTTTGTATGGTGTATTTTAGGCCTATGGCCACTCTGATGATGACCAACTAGAATTACTTTAATTAATGACTACTCTAGGAAGACCTATGGATTGTAGGTCGATAGTTACTTTAAAGAAGTTGCATGCTTCAGAAAATGAGTTGGTAAACTCCACTATGTATCATTAGTTGATTGGTTCATTGATGTATTTGGTCAATAGTAGGCCATATATCTATTTCATAGTCAACATGTTGTGTCAATTTATGATGGAGCCCAAGATAGTGCATTGGGTGGTTGTGAAACATGTATTATGGTACCTAATAAGCATAATGGACTACAGAATGGACTCTATCCAGGGGCATGGCATTAGGTTGACATGTTGTACATAATCAAATTGGGTTGGTAGTGCTACTTAGCAGAAGATTTATTCCATATGTTGTTTCAAGTTGAGATTCGTATTTGTGTTTTGATTCAGTAAGAAACAAAGATTAGTGGCATTGAGTTTCGCGAAGGCTAAGTACATTGCAGTTAGTCAATCTAGTTGTGAGGATATTTGCATTTTCAAGTTATTATGTGACTTATTTGGTCAGAGACCCAGGCTCACTATGATATACTATGATAATTATAGTTGCATTAAACTCATGGAGAATCTATCATTTCATGACTAGTAAAATCACACAAAGGTCAGGTACCACTTCATCTAGGATTGGGTTTAGAGAGGAACAGTGAAGCTTGAGTACATATCCACTAAGCAGCAGGTTGCAGACATTATCACCAAGTCATTTCCAAGGGGAAAGCATGCGTATTTTAGAGACAAGTTGGGAGTGGTGAGAAATACCTTTCTCAGTGGGAGGGAGTGTTGAGAAAGGTAACAAGGAGGTGTTTCCTAGTGATTTTTCTTTGTTTCCTAGTAAAACACATGAAACCACCTTTTTAGTAAGTAAATTTATGAGTTATTAAATTCATGTGCCTTAAAGTCACTTTATGAGGTACTTTAGTCCCATGTACTTTATATTAATAAAGTCATTTTATGCCTTTAAGTTGCCATTATGTGGAAGAGGTAAAAGGTACAAAAACAACATTAAAGTGACTAGGGGGCTCATTAATGAGAGGGGACACATAAAAATGGGGTCAAGTGAATATTAGATCTCCACCAATGATCTATGAGAGTTGAGATCTAATCCTAGCCATAGATCAAAGGGTTAGGGTTTTCTCACCTTAGTGAGGCTAAAAGGGAAGAAAAGGGCTAGAGAGGTCATTCATTCTTCATAAGAGGCATTGGAGAATAAAAGAGGGGTGGGGAGGAAGAGAAGGAGAGTTTGCTAAAGGAGAGGGATGTTGAGACAACACCCACAATAGTAAGAGAAACATCATACCAATGCAGGTTCCAAAGTAGGAAGAGACACACAATCCGAGGAGGAATATTATAGCACTAGCACATAAATTAAGGAATATTTGTTGATTCATAAAGAACATGTTTCGAGATTGGACAAGAGTTTTTCCAATGCATTTTTTCCAACTTCTAATAGAAACCTAGGAAGCAGGCCTAAATTTCGAGGAATCTCAGCACATAAACTGAGGAAGTGACTGCACATCTATGGAACAGGTTCTAATGAAGCTTTGTAGTGTGATTTTTAAGTAAGGAAGAGGTTATTAGTGACACACATTTCCAAAGATAAATTATTGGAATTATGGCACAATTTCATGGGGATTGTGATGCAGGTAAGTTCCTCTGCGGACAGAGACAACCCCTCCAGCCCTAGAGTGGGTCTAGTCACAGCAAGACAAAGACAATAGCTAATTCCTTAAATAGTTATCATTGAAGAGGCCTACCTTATACCGGTGTTTGATGAAGTCTTCGTCACGTCGCTTCAGCTATCACTTTCTTCTCCTTAATGAATGATGCACCTAAAACAACAGATGAAAACGAAAAAACACATAATAGAGCACAACAACGAACTATATACATATAGAGTCAAGGAACCATAAGCTATCAACATACATTTCATACATGATATAGGAAATAACCATTGATTGTATTAATATAAACAACAGTAAAGCTTACAACCACACCTTGATGTCGCAAGCTTCCTTGAAGGGTCCAATCAGTGTGTCTCCATAAGCATTCATTCTCAAAGGTCTCCCAGAAGGACTGATGACTCGCTCTCACCCAAAAGCACAAGTATGAAACTAAGGCACTCACCACAAGGCTTACTTCTTACAAAACTATTTTACAGTTTCAATCCACAACATGAAAGGCTATTCTCATACCTCACAAGCTATTGCTATATTATCAGCAATCTAAAGTATAAGCTATCAATCCAACAAACCAAGAACTAGCTAACTAAGAACTAGCACTCCAAAAAACTAGTTGATCGTAGTCATGGAGGATGCTTTTATAAGAGGAGTAGCCTCCATAAATGAGAGGAGAGGAAGCTTATCTTCATGGGAGGTTACTCAAAAGGCGGAACCACCATCTCAAATGAGGAGGGGTGAACTTCTTTGACCCAACAACTAGCTCCAAAACCACCCAGAAGCATTCTATTTGAACTAATTCACCATATCTAGGTCATCGCTGGTCAAACACTAAGACTCAAAGACGATGACGTGAGGCATTAGTTCATTCTAGGCTATCGTCGTAGGCAGGATACTAATGACCTGCAACGATCTTGAAACATGTGTAATAAGGGGTCAACTTCAAGAGTAATGAGCTTAGGCAATCTTCGTGAGTACTATGGAATATTTAGACACATATTTTGGTATATTATAAAGAGAAGATGTCATTCATGGACCAACTCTATCCAGGATCAGGGGATGCAGGGCAGTGAAAAAATATTGTGTAACAGATGCGCCCTAAATCATGAAGGCTGAAAGAGTGAGAGGGGTGAAATGCTTTACGAAACCATAACCGAACCGGAACACCATCGCGGAGAAACTACAGATGCAAGTACAACTGATATCTCTAATAGTGAAAGAAGTACATGTCGTCAAGGTATGGGCGCAGCCATCCAAAAGACAAATAGAACTGGTTTATGGTATGGACGCAGCCATCGAGTCGAAAAGACCATATGAAAGCACAGATATGGTCATAGCTATCCAGAAGGACTCAGGTATGGTCACAACCATACAATCAAAAGAATCATGTATAAATAATCCACACAACCTGGAATTGTGTAATCTGAGCCTAGGGTATTGAATACCGACCTTTCCATCGTACAATTTCTAATATGAAAATAAATGTGTCGAAGTCAAGCATACTAGAAAATCGCTTGATTACTGGCCAATGATGTGAACCGTTAACAAGCGCAAGAGAGACCACCAGTAATGTCAATGGTTCTCAAGGTACTACTAGTACAATCCACAAAGTGTGAATAATGATTTGGAGTCGAACTCTTTCGAAATCACCTGATCGAAGACCAATGAAGTAAGTTTGTCGTCGAATGTGAAGAACTTGCCATTGAGGCATGCAAGATCTAAGGTATCTAAAGTCCCTAGATCAACTTCCTGGATAATGATTTGATGTCAACAAGAAGCGATTTATCGCAAGAGGGCCATAATGTTTCCCACATCAATGACGTGATGCAAAGGAACAAGATGAAGATGAATGAAATAGAGAATTAGAGGAGGATGTAAGGGTGAAAACTGCAGAAGGATTAAGCTCTTGAACATATCGGTGACACAACTCTAGAATGTGGCAGCATTTTAGTACCAAGGGATCAAAGTTCATGTGGAGATAGCAAGGATCAAATAGAATGAGGAAAAATGAAGAACCCAAATTCTTGAAGGCTAATGACGAAGTGAGGATATCCCAAACTCGGCGAGAAGAAAAAAGTGTTGATGTTCAAGAGCGACAAGCTGCCATAGGTAATCAACAAAATATTTCCAAATTTTCCCCCACCATTGTTGGTGAGTACCCCAATTAGTTTTGAGACATAAGCTTGAATGGGATAGCATATGCTTGCAATATAATTTTTTCCTTCGAGCAAATCCAACCCAGTGAAATTTTAACGAGCCCTAGGGAGGAAAAGCTCAGGTCTCATCATGGCGATGAGTCCAATGTCATCAGGGTTTGAAGATTCCGACATAGGTAAAACTTGGAGCTTTTTTCATATTTAGAGAGTTTGAAAAAGACACAAAAAAGAAAATTATAGATAGGCCCTTTTCGTATGTTTGTGTCTCTTGAGCTTGAAAAGGTAGAAAACGATACTTGAGAGAACCTCTTGACCATTTCAGTCAAGGAGTACTTTTTGTAATAGTGCCTCCAGTCTGAAAAATTAAAAAACTTACTAGATACACGATGTTTCGCAACCATTAACGAGCTCAAAACAACAAGGGCTCGACAATCTTTTCATGTTTCAAGAGTCAAAAAAGAGCTTAAAGTTGACTCAGAAAGGACTTTTTGGTATTTACTGAGTATATAATTCATGGATTGATCATCGTCAGTGTTCGAAACATCTGTCGTTGCATAAGATCTGCCTCACAAAAATACGTAAATATAGATCAAAACCCTAATTCAAAACCCTACTAAAAACCCTAAGTGTTGGAAAAAAGGTTATAAAAGGAACACTTTGGTAAAAAATCAATTTACTTGTGTTTTTACTATGGTAAAAAACTTCTATCATTGCATACCTTGTGAAATTTGGCAATCAATTCCAGGAGACTCAGGGATTCATTGCTCTTCACGCTACTTCCAAGTAAATGCCATAGCCTTTCCTATGTTTTTATGCCAAAATAGGAGCCAATTTCATGTTTTGAGTCATGGTTTAGACTGATTTTTTGGATTAAAAATCTACCTCGGTCGTTGCAAGTTTCCCTCTCGAGATTGCGAAAATCAAGAAATTTACACTGGGGAAAAATAGGATTGTGGCAAGAGATTGATGTACACTTCTGACGACCCGAAAGTTTTTACACTATGAAAATTAGTTCGTCGCAGCTATTTTAAAAACAGTTGCGATGAGCACCAGAACCAAAAAATTTTCATTTATAATCAGTTTCAACGGATGAAAATGGATGGATGACATTTGACAAAGGTATGTTTGTTCATGCAGGAACAAGAAATGGATTTCATATGGCAAGAACATACTCATGATAGTGATGATGATATGGGAATGGCAGATCCTCATTGTTTGAATATCCTACGAAATTGTGGGTTATTAAAATTCTTCCTGACGCCACTTCTGAGAGCACAATTGGATCTCTTAAGAGTACTTTATCCAAGCATGGAATCCAACAGAATTTAAATTCATAATCCGTGGGCAAGAAATTGTGTTTGATGCCATGGATGTCTACTTTTTTACTGGGTTGAGGAGAGGGGAGATGCCTCACATGGTGGGATCTCGAGTTAGAGGAGACTATATGGACACACTTATTGCAAGAGTGTGTCCCCCAGGAGCACGGAAATCATCAACAAGTGGAAAGCTACAGATTTTCATTATTAATGATTTATCACTATGGATATTGTTGTTCAACATTACCAGAGAAGTTGGCTCACAAGCCCAGCATGAGGCGACTAAGACTCAATTACGATTAGCCCAAGACTGTTTGAATCCTACCATGTTTAACTAGGCGGAGGCCATGTATCTCAATATGAAGAGACAATTGACCAAGTGCCATCGAGGTGAGATGAAACAGTTCAACTACGGTTCAATATTAGTGTCACTCATGTTGGAATGAGTACCAATCCTCCAGAGCAGGATGTAATAGTGGGATGGCTAGGACCACGACAGACACGGATTACTCGTTGGGCTCTCGTGATTCCACGAAGAGGCGGTGGCCAGCCTGTATCATGGGGTTCAAAATTTGTTGAGTGGATGAATCACCAACAAGTTATAGTTGAGGATTGGCCGTATGATGGGATGGACTTCAGGGGTGTTGTAGACATGTTGCTTCCTCCTGGTGAATAGTGGGATGAGAGAGGTAAGATACTCAGTTTGACCGACAAAGCTTTTGTGATTTTTTGGGTTTTTAAATATATATATGTCTTAATTATTATGTTCAATTTTTGTAGATGTTGGACTTGAGAGACCCATAGGTCTATCTCCTATTGCCTGGAGGGTTGAAAGGGAGATTTGCTTACCACCTTCGAGTGGAGAGGCCGAGGATGAGATAGCTCATAACCTGGAGGGCTTAACCGAGGGAATCCCAGACTATGTAGGATTCGAAGAGATTCCCAGGCAGTATCAGCAACATACCACGGGGGTGTCAAATAGGATACACTGGCTACTTAGACATGTGGTCTGAGCAGTTGTCTGCTATAGAGAGCATCATTCATAGTAGGCTTCTAGGTTTCTTTTTTCACAAATTTTGAGAGACATGTGTCTCACGATGTAACTGAACACACATATATTTTTTGGACATATATATAAAAAAAATTGGTGCCATGGTGTGCAACACATGATATATGCCTATCTATGTTTTACTGTATCTACTTATTGTTTATGAATGCTTGCTTATGATTTTTATAAATTGTGCAAATGTCTATCTAATACATGGTTCGCTAATGCATCAGTTAATGTATTTAGTCTTCTAGGAATGTGTCGATATGTGATATAATCAAAATTCCTTTCCAACAAGTGAACACATAAATACAATCTTAAAATTTGAGGATTTCTGACGGAATAACGCCCGTTAAGTTGAAGAACAACAAGTTGGGAGTCTAGATTCACAATCAATGTGTGAATATTGAGGATAATAGCCTCAACCAGTAATTCAATGATGGAACTATATTCAGCGACATTGTTTGAGGTACACCTTAGACAAACACCTTGCAAATCCACTAACTCACCGTGAGGATCGTATATAACCCATTCCGCGGACGAAAGATTTCGGGTACTACGACAGGCACCATCAGCGAAACCGATATAAGGTGCAATAGACATTTTCATAAGAAGTAAAAGGACACAATAAGTGAGAAATTGCTTACACACCAAACAAACAAGGTACATCGATGCATGGTTTCATGTTTACACAAGCTCAAACCATGGAGAACTCTGCTTGGATTTGGTTTCATGTTTACACAAGCTTGAAATGAAAAACTATGCTTGAATAAAATTTGCATGCCCCCCAGCATAATGATTCAATCGAGGTACATGCCCCCCAAGCTTCATGCATTCAACTAAGTGGATGTAATGAAGATTTACTTTCGAGATCCAAGAAAGACTCGACTAAGATTTTACGAGATCTAAATAAAGACTCGATTGGGAAAAGGGAGTTGTTTCATTTTTTAACGAGGTTGACACAGTGAAAGAACTATTCTCTAGACATTTGTGTCATTTTTTAATGAGGTGAACACAAGATCAAAAACTCTCCTCAAGACGCCATGATTCATTTTTTAACGAGCTTGACACAAGACAAGGAACTATGCTCGGGACTCCTTGTTTCATATTTTTAATGAGGTCGACACAAGAAAAGAACTATCCTCGGTGAAACTGTCCATGGACCATATGAAAACAAGGCTCCAAAGAGGTCTTCACTAGATGGAAGAACCATTCCCTAAGAGGAATACATTTCATGGGGCACCAATGATAAATTGGGTTCCAATGCCCCTAGTACATGGTGCATGAGACCATCTGCATGATCGTCAATATATGCAGAGATGGAATAGGTAGCCACATAATTGACTTGTGGCGAGGAAGGTATTGCTGGAAAACAAGAGCTGATAGGGAATGATGGTTGCAAAGGAGGTACCTGGTGAATAATGAATGACAATTGATCAAGAGTCACAATTCTTCCGTTGTGTGGAAAACAAACCACACGGAAAAGTGAAGAAACAAGAGCTCCCATGACATAAATATAGTCGCATCCAAGGAGAAGATTGAAATCTAACACACCTTGGATGACTATCACATATTTATAGATGGTTTTGCCTCCCAAATTAATAGGTAACTTTGGAAGGATCCCTAAGGGTTTCCTGGTTCCTCCGTTGAAAGCCAACAAATTCCAGGTGACAAGCACAAGCTGTGGGGAGCCCAAAGCTTGCCAAGTAGTGGAAACATGAAGCTAACAGACGCACCTTCATCCAAGAGAGTTCCAGGTACTGCCATATTATAGGCATGTACTGTGATCTGGAAAGGCACATAAGATGGGAGGTAGAAAGCATTCAAGTGACTCCAATCGAAGGAAACAACAAAACTACTTGGTGGGGGTATCGTACGATGGCCCCCATGCTCCGCAGGAATTGAAGAAGGACTCTCTTGATCAGCCGGGGCAGGAGAATCACTCTTTGATTTAGGAGAATCTAACGAGACGAGAAGAACATGAGCAGTATGATCAGTATGCTTGTCCAAAACAGAGTGAACAACTGGTGGTGAAACCAATCCAACACTCTCTTCGACCAATGGTTGGTTAGGGACAAACATAACACAATTAGGCTCGGGAAGAGCAAGATGGGCAAGAGATGAATCCAAGTCAATCTCTTTAGCAATCTGGGGAGGGTTAGAAGAAAGCCTCTGATAACCAACAGGAAGTTGGGGTTGAGGAGCTGCCAAGTTTTACAAAACTTTGGAGGCTTTATCCATGAAAGGAAAAAGGTGAAGAAGATGTTCACCTTCACATAACCTACGTGGGAATCTAATCTTCCCTTTCTTCTTACCAATACTAGCTGAAGGTGTAACATTGACATGATCTTCAAAGGTTGATAAGGATGATCGAAACATATCTCAAGACCATACTTCTAAGATCCTAGGAATAACAGGACAATCTTGAAGGAAATGGTCACCCTTGCATAGCTTACAAGGAATTTGACCTTCTATGGAGGATCAGAAGGTTTTTCTACCAAAGGTGCAATCAGAGCAATAATCACATGGTTGGCCTCTCACTTATCTAACTTCTTCTTCTTCGCCTTCCTCTTCTTCTTCTTAGCCTCCTGGTTACTAGATTTGGAACTTTCACCAGGCGAAGTAGAAGAGGAGGGTGAAGAAATAGGGGAAGAAGGTGAAGGGTCAACCCTAGAATCATCGTGATGTGATTCAAATGGAGGAGATGGCGGATCAAGAGTCGGGATGCTTGGGACCACCGAGGTTGAAAATAACCAAACAGGTAGGCCAATGGTTAACCCGGGCAGGGACAACGTTGCCATATAAGGATCACCAACATTTCCAAAAGAATGAAAAGGACCAGGATTCCCACCCAGGGAGAGACCTTGACTGGTAGAATCTGAAAATGTTGCTATTGGAATGACTCTGAAAGAAACACCAACTGTAACCAGGAATATTTCATGGGTAGTTAATTTTACAACATTGAAACAAAAATTTGCCTTTTCATATTTTAAGAGTCGAGAAAAGGACAAAAGGTGACTCTATCTCTTTCAAATTTTAATGAGCCTGAAAGGACAAGTGCTTAGATGATCCTTTTACTTTTAAAGAGTTGAAAAGGAATGAAAGTGACTGCTTTGGAATTCTAGGCAAGAGTTTTACCAGACAAATCGTAAAACTTCATATACACCTTGGTCATAAATGAAAGAGAAATGACCAAGGACTTCCCGTACAGTAGACAATCTTCCTGAATGTTGTGTTCGGTGCATTACAACTCGTAACGCTGTAGAATCGGCTTCCTATGGATAATAGGATGATAACCTAGTGGGGTCTCCCAATATATACACAATGGTACAGGGAGCACAAATCTGTACTAGCATCTATTGCACCACAAAAGGAGGAATCACCCAACCTTAGTGAGAACAATAGGAACTAGGTTTAATGACGCCGGAACACGTCTCTAACCTAGACCTCTAGATATGTGAGCATTAGTTTCCAATGTGTTTTTAAGTTCATTCAATATATTTTAACTGTTGATCTTGAATTAAGTTTCGATTTCAAGGCCTTAACGAATGTATCTTCAACACTCCTAGAATGCAACTAGACAAGAAAAAAAGCATTCCTTTCAATGAACGACTACCTAAATGGGGGTAAGGATTTCATTTCCAAGCGAACGAAAACAATAACAAGAAGATGCAAGAATATAAGTGCAAGCAAGTAATCCAATAAATAGGAAACACAATGCATCAATTTTCACTTATCTCGCAACTAATATGACAAAAAATGAAAGATTTGAATTTTGCTTTTCAATTCCTAATCATAAAGAATCTACTAATGCAAACATGCTTTCATTTTCGTATACTATATGAGTGCAATTGTTTTTTTTTTTGGAATAAATAACAAATAAGATAATGCACAGCCTGAGCGATCAAAAGCAAATGTAATCTATGCTTCAATAATGAATGGAAATCAAATCAACACAACAATCTAGTTTGATGACCAATCACTATGGATCAACCAGGAAAATGGGCAAGTAGCAAGAGAACAGCTTCAAACAAATCAATAAGACTATTGTGGATGTAGTTCAGAAACATGAAAGGACAAGCAACCCAAAACCAATGAATTCTTGACGAAACTTTAAAATACCTAGGTCACACAATCCAAAAAGCCAAATTTCATACAAACGGAACCAAGAAGGACATGCCTTACTAAACACAATCAAAACAAGTCTAACAAGGTGAAATGAATAGCAATGGACAAGCTACACTAGTCTATTCAGGAGGCAGGGCTATAAAAGTTAACCCTACAGGAATCGTCGCAGGCTCAACACTGACAACATGAAACGATCACTAATTGTCGCAAACACAACAAGGGAAACTAAGTGACGTCATCACAAGGGTACACCTGTTCTCAGTGACGGTCTAATTTTAGGAATCGTCGTAGCTATATGACGGGATCCGCGAAATACAGTGAGGTTAAAGAGAGCATGATCGATTCGTTGCAGCTGTTAGGGATTAAACAGCGATGATCTCAATAAAAAGGGAAAACAAGGCAAAAATATTTGAAAGACACCAGGCTTATCACTCAGACAGTGAGGTGGACTACCATATCTACTCAAGTGATCCAAATCACTGATGGTTCAGCCCCAAAACAAAGAGACACTATGTAATTCAATTGACAACAACAAGAGCAAACCTAAGAGACAACACACAAAAGGCTCCCAAGTATGGTCGCCAACTTGTGATGCAGGTAAGTTCCTTCTACGAATAGAGACAACCCCTCTAGCCCTAGAGTGGGTCTAGTCACAGTAAGACAAAGACAATAGTTAATTCCTTAAATAGTTATCATTGAAGACGCCTACCTTATATCGGTGTTTGATGAAGTCTTTGTCACGTTGCTTCAGCTATCACTTTCTTCTCCTTAATTAATGATGCACCTAAAACAACATATGAAAATGAAAAAACACATAATAGAGCACAACAACAAACTATCTACTTATAGAGTCAAGTAACCATAAGCTATCAACATACATTTCTTACATGATATAGGAAATAACCATTTATTGTATTAATATAAACAATAGTAAAGCTTACAACCACGCCTTGACGTCGCAAGCTTCCTTGAAGGGTCCGATCAGAATGTCTCCATAAGCATTCACTCTCAAAGGTCTCCCAAGAGGACTGATGACTCTCTCTCACCCAAGAGCACAAGTATGAAACTAAGGCACTCACCAAAAGGCTTCCTTCTTACAAACCATTTTTCACTTTCAATCCACAACATGAAAGGATATTCTCATACCTCACAAGCTATTGCTAGACTATCAGAAATCCAAACTGTAAGCTATCAATCCAACAAACCAAGAACTAGCTAACTAATGACTAGCACTGCAAAAAACTAGTTGATCATAGTCATGGAGGATGATTTTGTAAGAGGAGGAGCCTCCATAAATGAGGGGAGAGGAAGCTTATCTTCATGGGAGGTTACTCAAAAAGCAGAACCACGATCTCAAATGAGGAGGGGCAAACTTCTTTGACCCAACAACTAGCTCCAAAACCACCCAGAAACATTATGTTTGAACTAATTCACCATATCTGGGTCGTCACTAGTCAAAAACTAAAACTCAGAGACGACTGTGTGAGGTGTTAGTTCATTCTGGGCGATCGTTGTAGACAAGATACTGATGACCTACGATGATCCTGAAACATGGGTAATAAGGGGTCAACTTTAGGAGTAATGAGCTTAGGTAATCTTCTTGAGTAATATGGAAGATTTAGACACATATTTTGGTATATGAAAAAGAGAATATGTCATTCAAGGACCGACTCTATCCCGGACCAGGGGATGCGGGGCGGTGACAAAATATTGTGTAACAGGGGTCAAGTGTTGTCAGTGGCAAAAATTTCTTAGCATTCCAAGTCAGACAGTGGTCTAGAAATTGAGATAGTGCAGGGAGAGATAAGTATATATGTTTTGTAATTTGTATGTTATACAATTTCTTGAGACCAAAGAAAAAAATCCTTTTTCTAGAATGGTTTTCCCCTTGTATGTTCTTCCAGGGTCAGAGATTGACCAAAAAATTCTGTGTCAAACTTGTGTGAATGATTATCTATAATTTTCTATCAGCTGAAAAGTGAAATAGTAGTGGTAGTTGTTAATGTTTCTTTTAAAATTTGCATTATGTTTATATTGACAACATGATGATGTGGGTTATGGGCATTAAGCCATATGCAAAGAAAACTAAAACTAGGGAGTGATACAAGTAACATATTTTTCTTCATAATATTACAATATTATAATACATTATTATCCTAAATTGTAAATTAAAGGTAAATGGAGGGGAATGTGAAACATTTGGTCCTCCTTCCCCTCAGATATTGCAAAGGGATGACTATTGCCCTAGTTCTATGGAGAACTAGAGGATCCCTGGATACAATACCTCAAGGACCCTAGGTGGGTAGGATTTGAGTACTCTTATGTTTGGGCTACCTTAGGGAAGGATAGAGATCTAGAGGGAGAAATGTAGGGATAGGTGTCCCTTTATAGGAACAGAGGGTACCTATAAACCCTTTAGGGTAGTAAGAACTCCTAGAAGCCACAGAGCTCGTAAACATCCATGGTTGGTCCGAGTTGGAAACATTGGAAGGGTAGTGGCATAGATCAGTGGAGTATAAGTGAAGATAAGGAAGTTGTTGAAAATGCAACAAGATGATGGAGCTTAGTGAAAAGAAGCCACCTTCATTAAGTGGTCCCGCAGGCTATTTTTGGCGCAAAGTCTATTTTTAGACTATGCCTATTTTTAGACATATGGATCATGGTCTATGAGTTGCAGGATGCTATTTATGGATGATTGGTCATGTTGGTAAAAATAGATGGACTTATATTTGTAGAAATATGGGCGGAGTCTATTTTTAGACTGCCAGGCTAAAAATAGAACAGTCGAATATTATTAGCTCTTAATAATATTTGGACTATAAACATTATCTTATTCTTTTGGAGCACTTCAGTTTGAGCTACGGATGTGGCATATGCAACTGTTAGAAGGAAATATGTTTTTCTTATGGGTTACTTGAGCTATTGCATGAAAGACTTGAGTTAGAACTCAAGTGACTGAGTTTTTGTGGAGTTGATTGAGGAGTTGATGGAGTTGTGTTCAGTTTGACTTAGTTGAACTAGTTGTATTTAGTTTAACTAACAAATACACTAGTGATAAGTGGTGTGAATTAATTATTAATTAATTCACTAATTATTAACTCATAAATCAACTAAAGAATACATCAATTAACTCAGTGCATGGACAGTTCAGTGGAGACAAGTGTTAGAGATGAGTGAAAGGGCAAGACAGCTGTCAGTTGTGAC
>APFE030239002.1:5075-21280 GCA_000404065.3 Pinus taeda | reverse complement strand
TAGAATGTGCTAAAAATAGACCTGCTAAAAATAGCATGTCTAAAAATAGCAGTTTGGCCAGTGAGGTCATTGGCCACAATGGGTGAGAGGTGAAATTGCTAAAATTAGAAAGTTCTAAAAATAGCATTTCTGGGTCCCTTCCTATTTGTAGCAGTCCCTAGTGTATCTATAGGAAGTAAAATTAATTTTGGTCTTAACAACGGTTGGAAATATTAATTAATTAATTCAGTTGAGTTAATTAGTTAAGGAAATTCAAATTTGAAGTCTTCGTGAGCATGCACATGAGTTGCCCCACTGATTGAGGAATTTATCCTTAATTTCCTCCATTGATTGAGGGAATAAGTATGAGTTCTATAATGAGAGAATCACTTGACTTAGTTCTAACTAGTCAAGTCCAGTTAGATTATTTTAACAAGTTGTTAAAATAATAAAATATAGTTTGTTAATGCTTACATGCATGTGACAACTATTATTTTATATAACTGAGGATTCACTCATGGATAATATGTTAGTTTTGTCAGAGACCTAGTTGAGTCAGATGTGGGACAGTGTACTATCAGATGCTTGACTATTTCTAGTAAGTAGTTTTTGCATGGTTGAGGAACTGGTGTCCTCAATGATTGCATAGTTGGACCATTGGTTATTTTTGTATGTTTGGAATTAATAGCATATGCTTTTGCTATTATTTCCTAATCAAACTACGCAAGGACCATAGGTAAAGCCTATATAAACAGGGCTTGGTTGGTTCATGAGACAGATCTTCATATCTTCATAGTTCATTAAGAACTGAATAGCTTGAGAGTTAATTCTTTTTGTATTGTGAAGAGATTTCCACTTGATTGATAATACATGTTGGGGTTTTATGTTGGTGCTTTCCCCTGGATATATCTTATGTTATGTGTGATTATTTCTCTTGGTCAATTATGCATATTTCTGCTTGATGTTGCTCATGAATTCGATTATGCTTCCGCTTAATGTTATGTAGAAGTAGAACAAGTATTATGCTTTAGGACATTGCATATATCTGTTTGTTCTACAGGTGAAATTTCTACAAGGTCAAAGTTTGTAGATGAGGTTGAGTTAGACATAGTCCCATTGGACATATGTGGAATTATATTACGAAGTCCATACTTGTACGATAGAAATGCTATCTTCTATCAAACTAAAAATAAGTATCAACTCACTAAGGATGGAATTGAATATATTGTAAGGGCTCATAAACTCAAAGATAATTTCTCTCTCATAAATTCAGGGCAGATGAAAAGAATTGTAAATTTAAGTAAACAATTTTTACTTATGATTGTAAAAGAAAAGGATATTGATCAATCCGATGCTTTCCAAGGTTGTAATCCTAAACAGAAAGCAGATCTAGTTAAAGTTGTTTCTGATTATGATATTCTATTTCAAGAGCCTAAAGGGCTTCCACCCAAGCGAGAGATAGAACATGAGATTTATTTGCAGGAAGATGCTCCACTACCTAACATTGGAATGTACAGGTTATCATCTCTAGAGAATGCAGAGATAAAGAAGCAGGTACAAGAATTGCTCGATCAAGGGTTTATTCGACCAAGCACATCATCGTGTGGATCACCTATTGTGTTAGTGTGAAAGAACGATGGTTCATGGAGAATGTGCATTGATTTTAGAGAATTAAATAAAATCACAATAAAGAATCATTATCCTCTTCCTCGTATTGATGATTTGTTAGATTAGTTAAAAGAAGCAGTTTACTTCTCTAAATTGGACTTGTGAAGCGGCTACCATCAGATTAGAGTTGCAAAACATGATGTATGGAAGACTGCTTTCAAAACAAAGCAAGGACTCTATGAATGGATGGTTATGCCTTTTGGCTTAACTAACGCTCTAGCTACATTTGTTCGAGTCATGAATGATGTATTCAGGCCATTCATTGAT
Organism: Pinus taeda; assembly: GCA_000404065.3. Taxonomy (NCBI): domain Eukaryota; kingdom Viridiplantae; phylum Streptophyta; class Pinopsida; order Pinales; family Pinaceae; genus Pinus; species Pinus taeda. Next base: position 19,366 of record APFE030239002.1, on the reverse strand, counting down.
GATTTTGTAATAGTCTATTTAGATGATATTCTTGTTTTCAGTAGAACATGGGATGAACATGTCAAGCATGTAAAGCAGGTTTAGATGTTTTGAAAAGAGAAAATCTCTATGTAAAACTGTCAAAATGTGAATTTGGCAGAACATATTTGAATTATTTGGGTTATATTGTAGGGGGTGGTGAATTGAAGATATATCCCTCTAAGGTCGAAGTCATTGTAAATTGGCCTAAGCCCAATACTACTACAAAAGTTAGAATTTTCTTAGGGGCAGCACAATATTGGATAAAGTTTATTGCTAACTTTTCTTTGATTGCAACTCCTTTGCGTGCTTTAACAAGAGTGAAACAAGTGTTTCAGTGGGGAGGAAAACAGCAAAAATCCTTCGACACATTGAGAGAAAGGATTAGTACAGCACCAATACTAGCACTGCCAGATCTTCAACATCCATTTGAGATCGAGACATATGTAAGTGAATATGCCATGGAGGCAGTGTTGATGCAACACAGAAATCCTATATTCTTTCATTCTGAGATATTCACATCAACAGTAGTTAACTATCCTACATATGATAAGGAAGTATATGTGTTAGTTTAGAGTGTTAAAAAGTGGAAACATCACATAATGGGTAAAGAAACAATAATACACATAGATCATCAACCACTTCAATATTTACACTCACAAACTAAATTGCAACAATCACAACATTACAGGTGGATGGGTTTTCTATAACAATTTCATCTTGTTGTGAGATATAATAAAGGCATACATAATAAGGTTGCAGATATGTTATCCAAACCAATTATAAATGCATCCATAATACTTAAGCATAATTCAGTAATTCATGAAAGTTACATTAAACAATATGCTCAAGAAAAAATCTTATATCATTTGGGAAAGTTATGCATTCTACAAACTGAAAGAGTTAATATAATATGAGAAGCACATACTTCTCTTATATCAGGTCATTTTGGTGTAAGTAAACAATTGCACAATTACAAAGATTATGTTATTGGCCACGAATGAATGAGACATTTTCTAGATATATTAAAGGATGTACTATGTGTGCTACAAGCAAGCCAAGTAATAGAAAATTAGGCTTGTATACTCCACTTCCAATTCCTTCTCGTCCTTGGGAAAGTGTTTCCATGGATTTTGTTGAGGGATTGCCAAAGTTTAGAAAGAGTCATGATTATTTGTATGTAGTTGTGGATAGGTTCAGTAGGATGTGTATTTTGACACCATGTAATAAACAGGTCACATCTAAACAAACTGCAGAGTTGTTCTTTCAAAATGTATGGGTTCATTTTGGATTACCCACTTCTATTGTATCCGATCAAGATTCTCGATTTGTTGGGAAATTTTGGTCAAGTCTATGGGAGTTAATGGACACAAAGTTAAAGAAGAGCACGGAATTTCATTTGCAAACAGATGGTCAGACAAAAGTGGTCAACAAGACAGTGATACAGTGGCTTCGAGGATATTGTAGCAAGCATCCCAAAATTTGGGATGAGAATTTGTGTTATGTGGAGCATGCTTACAACCATGCAAAACATTCTTCTACTTAGAGATCTCCTTTTAAGACTTGTTTTGGTTTTATACCAAACTCTCCCTTAGATTTTGTCTTTGGTAAAGACATTGCAGTTGATGGACACAGTGATGTGGACAAAGCAAACAAGTTCATTGACCAAATCCAGGAAATTCACCAGGCAGTACAGCAACAGCTGGAAAGAAGCCAAGCAAAGTATTAGGTGCGGCATGACAAGCATTGAGTTGAGCATAGTTTTCAAGTTGATGATCAAGTCTAGTTGTACATTAGCAAATAAAGACTACAAGGGGAAGGTAAAAAGTTGAAACCAATTAGATATGGTCCTTTCAAAATACTTGACAAAATTGGTGAAAATGCTTTCCGCCTAGATCTACCAGCTTATATGCAGATCTACTCTGTCGTAAATGTTGAAAACTTGTGATTGTATGAACCTTCATTGATTGAAGATCCCGAAGAGGAAGGTAAGATACCTTCCATTGAAGATATTTTGCCTGAGTATCTCAATGAGCTACATGAGGACACAATTCTTGACAGGAGGATAAGGACTTCGCGACAAGGAAATGTTGAGTATCTTCAAGTTGGAATCAAAGGTACAAATCCAAATAAAACACAATGGATAGAAATTGGAAAAGTGAGGGAGCTTTATCCTCACTTACTCGACAGCTAAAACCAACTTTTGGTGGTCCAAAAGCTTCCAGTGGGGAGGAGTGTTCCAAAATGGATCTAGTTTTGCCTCCAGATCAAAATCTTCAAATGCATATGAAAGTGGGATCAAGTCGAAGTGCTCATTGATACAATTCCAACGATGTGAACGGCATGTATATCCGAGTCCGAATGAAGAAGTTAGAGTCAGTCAAAGTTTTGTTTTCGGAAAATTAAGGCAAAAAAGTCAAAGGTCAATAGCCAATGGTCAACGGAAAATGTCTACGTCAGCAGGGACATGTGTCAACCTGGGAATGAGCCACAGGTCTTGGATGATGTCAGCAGGGGAGGTGATGTGGTAGATTGTGATTGGTTCATATGGGCCAATCCGGTGCTGACACATGGTAGCCCGGATTTTGCCCAATGTGGCCTTATTTCCAAGATTTTCGGGATCAGGGAGGATCAAACCCCTGACCTCCCAGAATGGCTACGTTTTTGTTGGAACTAGCTCACCAGATGATCTACCGCAGGTCTTGGTAATGGAAGCGAACAGGTTGTATTTATTGTGTATCAGGTTTTTCGCCAGAAAAAAGGCCAGATGGTCGAGGTCAACCCCATGACTGCTAGACCTTTGGAATTATCATTATCATATAGTTCGAAACACATTGCAATATCCCACATTCACCGTAAGTCCGAACAACATGTGGTATATTAATACCATATGATTAATGTTTAAACCAATGGATATATTATATATCACCACCAAACGAACCATATACATTGTAACAACATAACAAATGGTGGAATGGTCGGGCGAGGATTCCGAACCCTCAACCTACCAAAACCATATATATGCAATGCTTTAACACACTTCCTCTAACCAACATGTCAAGGGGTGGGACTTGGTTAACCAAGCCACCAATATTTTATGTAAACAATTGCAGGTGTAGAACCCGCCATACCACCAGTGTGCAGACCGAGGTAGTTTGGAGCAGGCCAAGGTGGTTTTGTGTTAGCAGAGAGTGGTTTTGCAGGGACAAAGGTAGTTTTTGACCATTCTAGGGGGTCTGGAGGTCACAGTGGCCAAATATGGTCGAGTTTATACTCGTTGGACTTGAAATTTCGAGCTGAACACAACGGTGAGGTCCATTTTCTTATTTGAGACTTTGTTTTTGAGCTCATACCTGTAACAACATTTTGAATACAAAATAAAGAGGTCAGCACTGGAAGCTAAAGGACCAGGAGACGTAGCCAGGAAGTCTTGTGAACTCCTTTATTAAATTTTTCTGTGTTGATGTGTTTGAATGTGTTTTCAACTTGTTTATGTGTTTATGTTATTTGAAATTTTTTCGATCTGTTGCACTAAGTAACATCAGCAACTTCACATAAAGTCTATAATACCTTTTTCATTAACGGATCACCAATGATTCACCCCATCTGATAAAATTTTATTTTCTCATAGTGTAATTCTAAAATATACGAGACTTAGAAGATAAAAGGTCTCATTACAAGCTTGTTTACCATGTTCATAGGGAAATAATTAAACTAATATTACCAATACTGCATATCAAAACAGGGTAATAGCTAATGATCTCCTCGATCAGAAGACAAGGAGTCTCATCAAGAGCCAGCTTGTTCAGTTTAGTTACAACCAATGAATGGCATTGTCAGTATTAGGTTACCACGCCTAGACAATGTCTTTTAAGAAACCAAAAAGAAAAAAATTATATTCAAAAAGGAAAACGGGACAAGGTCCAAGTGACATTCAAAGCAAGTGAATATCATCTTGAAATTTGAAAATTCCTACAGATGGATAATGAATCTTTTTTCGTTAAAAGATAACCCTATCGAGGCTATGAATGCCTACTGGTAGCATAGGTTCTATCTGTGATAAATGAGTAAACACCAAAAAACTAGTCTGCAGAAGACACCTGCTATATCACTTTAAAACTTATTATTGGCTGATGCAAACATTTATATTTTTATCATTACAAGAGTAAAGTAATCGAATAAGTAGAGTGAGAAAGTAATGATGATTCTAGATAAATGTTGTTTACCTTATAACTCATGTAATCATTAATTCATATAACTCTAATTACTTTGAAAGTTTTTTTAGAAATTTCAAAAAACTACTCAGAGATCACTGGTTCTCCCAAGTGAATCACCAGTTGTTGTACTATAAACCAACCCCCTCATTTATGAAAAACAATAGCTAAGGTTAGAGATATAAATGGGGACCTTTTTAAATTTTTAGTCTTAGGATAATAATACCTAACTCTAAGAAAATACATAACAAAACCTCACAAAACGAACTAAGGATGAAATCTGCATCGCAAATTGCAAATCACACTTTTCCATGTGACTATCTTAAAACATCTTCAAAAAATTGCGATCTGTGATCAAATCTGCCTCTGCAACAGCCCGATAAATAACACCTTGTCATTTCACAAATCGCACTTCGCAAACTTTGCAAGAAATTTAGCTATGCCATTAGAATTTCCATTAGTGATTTGCGAAATGCGATATTGCGATATTCGCAATCGCATTTTGCTTTATGCATCTGATAGCGCTGTATTGTATCCATTTAAAGATTGTGATGTGTTATTAAGAGCGATAAAACGTGTGAAATAATTACGTTTTAATATCAAAATGAACGAATTGACAGGTTAATAAATATTTAGCGACCCGGGGAAGAATAATCATTTTCCAAGTTATGGGTAGTTAACATTGAGTATCTCATGATCCAAAGTCATTTCAGAGAAGCTTTCAGTCTTAATTATCTGATACTGTCTGTATTGATATATCTTGTCAATTTCAGGCAAGCTACAAAAGACATGTCACTAAGGAAGGTGATGCAGAAACAAAGCAAGAAGAGCATTGTTGAATCCAAGTTTACAGAGATGGCTCCTATTTTCTCATATACAGTCTGTGACATTGTCGGAGTTGCAACTGTGTGGGAGGTCATATACAATAGGCTCGAAGATGAACGTCCTAAAATCACTATCACGAGAGCAGCAGCTGCTTCAACAAGGCCTTCGAAACTTCAATTCAAGAATGTTGCATGTTCTTTCCTTCATAGGATAGGAGCAAGAGCTTAAATCCTCCCATACACAAATATGATCAGGTGGGTGATCAGAAATATCACCATTGAAGATAGGCAATTCAAGAATTCAAGAAAGGAGCTGATAGGGTCATTCAAAGCAGAGTATCTCAAGAACATGTACCACATACCTGACCCTCAGGATATCTATGACAAGTCATTTGTGGCCAACTTCACAAAGAAGAACTTGAACCCCTTCAAGCTGATTTAGGGTTGGAGAGTATTGGACAACAAATTCAAATATGACAAATCGAGTATGTATGCTATAGCCTATTTGGAAAACCCCTACAAATATGCAGCAGCTATGTTATGTAGATTATAAGGGTTACCCAATAATAATAAGTTTTCCATAGAATGGATTCCTCTTATTGATGCCTGTGTTAATTCCCACATCATGAATTGGCCCTCCATCGTATCCGATAACGTAGCCACTACCATTGTCGAATATCAACATAAAAGAGCCTCCTCTCTAGATAACCTTCCTCCATTCTATTTTAGTGCCTACATTATGGACGCATCTGTTTTTGCACAACATTTATGACCATGGGTTGGAAATGGACCTTATAGGACCCTGCTGAAGCCTCGAAAATCGGGTCTACAACAAGGGGGATACCCACCCAGTTCAGACCTTGGTTAACAGCTTCTTTTCCGTTTGGTATAGTGGGTCCGACTGGGGATATGGGACCAGTTTTCCAATTTATGTGTGTGTGTGTTAAGAATTGATATTTCCTTCCTAAAAATTCCTAAGTGAAATGCTTTAATTCTAACTCTAATCTAATGACATGCAATTGTATTCTAATAAACATAAATATCTAATTCTACACTAACCTGGGATGAAATCTTTCCGTTATGCGATCTAAAATGATTTCAAATAACAATTGGTAATAAATATCATTCAACTATTATAAGAAAAGAGTTCAATAGAGATAAACCACTTCGTATAAAAAGTTAGACGAAACAGTTGTGAAAAACATATCGCATAATAATCTACTCATACATTAAACATAAATAAATAGCTATCACCGTACAGAAGTGCCAAATGATAACTCAAGCATTCACGCATCAATATATAAACAACTAAACATAAATATCACTTTAACACAAAGGCAGAAATAGTTAAGAGATAAAAGTATAATTTATAACTAGTTCTACTCATGAGCTTCAAGTGATAATGATTTATCTCTTCTTAATCCAACATCCACTAAGAGTACAGAAGTGAAACATCAATAGTAGATATTAAATGCAGATATCAATAAATCTTGTTCCATTCATTCATCAAATCTCCTCGGAGGGTGCAAAAGTGCATGTTCTGAGGACAAGTTTTTGACAAATTTTAGGACCCTTCTCTAAATGCATGAGAAGGGTTTAAATACTACTAACTAAATCTAAAAATAACTTATTACAAAAATGTAGGATACGGTTTAAATGACCGTCCTCATTTCAAGTAAAAATAAAGCAAAATTAATACTAATATTGAATCTAAAACTAAAACTAATAACTAACTATTTCTGTATCTGTTCCTTGAAATCGCAAGCATTTAGCATTTGCTTGAGAATAGTCGGTTGGCCGACTTGCGACTTTAACTATCCAGCGAAAATAGAATCGGCAAGCGTTGGCACCATCTTCTCAGCAGAATTAATGACACATTTGAGAGTCATGCACTGGCTGTGTGGTTTTACCAAATACGCCCAGTAAGAATCCCAATTCAACTTAGTTAATATTTTGATTGATTCTGCCTTTTCTTGAGCCTTCTGTCTCTAGCCTATTTGCAGTTGTTGTGCATATATACATACCATTTTGAAGATATTTCTGACAAATACAACTGGTTTTAGGATTCAAGTTTTACTTTTTTACCTCTAGCGTTCTTTCTTATATATTTCTGGGCTTACAAGTGACTTAGCAATTAGAGGCTTTCCTTTTCAAGAGGTTTTGCCCAGCGATGCGCGATTAGCGTAGGCGCTAATTGTGCATCGGAAACTACCCCCGTTTCTTGATCTGGGCTTTCCTGGTGTGATTTTTTGCCTCTTGTGTGTTCTTTGTTAGCGAATATAAAATTTAATTTTCGTGAAAATAACGATTTCGTAAGTTCTTGACCTTGAGCCTTAAATTGTCTATTTTTATGTTAGCATTGTCCAGTACCCATTTAACCATGTCCGTGTAGGGAATAATTTTGGGCATCGCCGCTATCCGGTGTAAGAATGAACAAGCTAGCTCTGTAATGGATGCCTCAGAAGACCCATGTGAGCCTACAGTAGCTGTAACCTCCATCATCTTGGGATTCTCTTCCTCAAGTAGAATATACATGCCTTCCCAAGGTGTAATACCAGCGTCTCTGTTACAGGCGGTGTCTGTATACAAGGGCATCATTTCTTTGTCTTCAGAGCTTAGGGCTTTGCCTTTCTTTCCCATAATATCCTGAATACTGCTTTGTATAGTTCTCTGTTCTTTGTTCCTGCAGTTTACAAGTGAGGTGAGAATAATGATAAGGAAAGGTGACGGGAAAGCTTTTAAATGCCGAAGACATATAAAATATACCACCTTACGTGAAAATGGCTCTTCGCTCAGCACAAAACCATATTTCATTAATGACTGGCAACTAACTCATTAATTAGCATTAAAGCGCATAACCAGGTCTCGGTTTATGGAAAAATCTTTCTAGAACAACGAGCCCGAAAGATCTGCGATGAAGCGATTTTGCGATTTGCTTCGCAATATCGCAGATCGTTTTGTCGCAAATCACAACATCGTAATATCGTTATATCGCTTTATCACTCTATCGCAACATCGCAATGTCGCTGGAGCGTAGCATATGACAATCATTCATTACGGTGTTTTTCTGCAAAGTGCAAGGCAGTTTGAGGTTTTTCAGCGTAAGTGGTCATTGATGCATGCGATGCGTTGAAGTTTCTCATCGCGATTTCGCTCTCTTAGAATTCCACTTTTAAGGAGGTATCCATTATCCTTTTTGCGATGCGATATTTCTTAAGGAGTGATTTTATCTTACCTTATCTTAAAACTTAAACTTTTTTATATTTTTCAAGGGTATTCTCCTAAGTTTATGATGGTAAGTTTTATTGAAAAAAGGAAATACAAGCACTAATTGATTTTTAAATTTTTTGACTAAGGGCCCCCACTTATTTAGTATTAGTAATAACACTAAATAAGAAGGGGATTTGTTGTTGGCCACAACAATTGGCTATTCACTTGGAAGAACTAGTTATCTTTGCTTTTCTTTTGAATTTTCTAAACTTCCAAAATAGAAAATTTTCCAGAAAATCAGACTTTATTATAGAAAGACAAAGTACATCATGCTTTTACGTACCAATGATATTTTGTTTCTTCTATTTTTAACTTTGATTATTTACTCCCTTAAGCTAGTCCTTGTATCTGCATCAGTCACTACTTGGCTTACAAAGATAAAAACAAAGCCTTCTCTGTAAATCATTTTTAAATATGCTCAATTGTCATAGGTAGAGCCTCTAATGCCAGCAGGCGTTTATAGCCTATAGAGTTACCTGATACCCAGCAATGATCCTGTATCCTACTTAGATAAATATACTACTTTCAAAGAGAAATCCATATCCACACTTATTGCTTTCATTTTCTTTTTACCCTTAAAGAACAATGTCTTGGTTTGATAGCCAATTTATAACAGTGTCATTGACTTGATTTATAACTTTTGCTGAACAAGCTGGCTCGTGATGAGACCCTTGTCTTTTGATTGCAATAATCTTGATTCATTTCCCTGTTGTGGTATGCAGTATTGGCAAAGTCAGCAAGCTATAATATCTATGATCATGATAAGTTGGCTCGTGATGAGACCTCTTACTCTTTAAGTTAAAGTGTACTTTGGATTGTTCTCTAGACGTTGTAGTTCCCTAGGTGGGGAGGAAGTCATTGTTTCCTTAAGATAGCTTTGGACGACAATGGTAGAGTTTTTGGAAAGAACTTTTCTACAGAGAATCTTCGTTTTGTTATTGATACCTTTCATTGGATTGATACAAAACAATTTCCCACTAAAGGTTGTTTTTCATCAAAATTTACAAGGTTGAAACTAGTATCATTTCTAGGCCTAGAGCCTTTAATTGTATCTTTTAATAATAACGATCAATTTTCTAAAAGAATTCTATTTATACAAGTGAAAAAACAAAATCTAAAAGAGAATTTGTGTCTTTTTCATGAATTCCAAATGTAACCATTCACAACTAGTTTTATTATGAAAATCAAAATAAAAACTAATCTACAAAATAAAGAATGATCTCTTATGGAAAATATTTTTTGAGGATCTGTTCGTTAACAGGTAAAGAATCTCTTTTTCTTGTTAAATCCTATAACATAAAAGTGGATGAACCTATGAATTCTGTGATTTGGAAAGGGCCAAGCCACATTTGTTGAAATTCCGTATGTTTCCCTTTTTCCTCATGAGCCTTGTCCCATTTTAAAACTAGATCTCCTATCTGAAAGTATTTTATGGATATCATGTTTGAATCAAAAGAGGCTTTTACTAATGCTTGGTGATGAGCATGAGTTATTTTGGCCTGTTCTCGTTGTCCTTCTAACTTAATTATTTCCAGCTGCCTTAGTTGTAAGGAAGAAGTTGGTGCTTCATCAATATATTGAACTAAGGCCAAAGAGGGAATTGCTAAATGAGTTGGAAGAACCACTTCTTTCCCATAAACTAAATTAAAGGAATAAGTGCCGATGGAAGCTTTCTGCGTTATTCGATCTACCCATAAAGCATATACTAAAGACTTGTGCCAATTTTTGTGATTTTGATCAATGGTTTGCTTAATAATTTTGATTAAGTTTTTATTTGTAGATTCAGCTAACCCATTCCCTTGTGGGTAATAATTGGCAGAGTATTTAAGCTTGAAACCCCTTTTGAGTGCAAATTCAGTCATCCCATTACTAGAAAAATATGATGCATTATCAAACATTAAAGCAAAAGGCAACCCAAACCTGGTGATTATGAACTGATCTATGAACTCGAGGATGTGTTCAGCATTAGCCATCTTGAGAGGAACTGCTTCTACCCATTTAGTAAAGTAATCTGTTGCTGTAAGGATATATCTATGTTGTTTAGAAGAGTGAGGAATGATCTCATCTATTATGTCCAATCCGCATTGATCAAAAGGTTGTTCAATGTTGACCGGTTGTAGCGGCAATGATGGTATCTGTAGGAATTTATAGGGTAAGTTCCTCAGACATAACACCAAAGGACACCACTCAAAAACAGATCACAGATCAATACGCCAGTATTGTTGACGTGGTTAAAACCCTCAAAGAGGGAAACAGTCCATGGCCTGAGCCAACGCAGCCACTTCAGGCAATTTATTAATAAAAGAATGAAAATTTACATTAGCTTCTCTCATGAACGGTTACCCTACAAATGACCCTCCATGATCTTTAAATAGAGATCATGGACCAATCGGGTGTTAAGCCACAGATCAAGTGTCAATAATATCGAGGAGAGAATGAACCGTCGGATCACTACATATTGCGACCGTCGAATTGTAAGTTACAAAAAGTACATAGTAAAGAAACACACTTTACCTAACCCTATACTAGACCAAGTTATACTTAGCTACTTCCTATGTGTCGGAATATCCTAACATCCCCCCTTAAGAACAACTTGGGATAGGATTGAAGGATGTACAAATATGACACAATAGGATAAGGAAGGAGGCACTAGAGCCTATCCCCCCTTTGTGACAACTTCTTGAACTCCAACCATAAATCGAAGTTTAGTAAACTTCGCCTCTGTGAGAGCCTTTGTGAAGATGTCTGCAACTTGATCATTTGTTGAACAATATTGCACTTCAAGAACATGGTCATGAATGAGCTTTGTGATGAAGTGCATGTGCAGTTCAATGTGTTTTCTGCGCTGATGTTGGATTGGATCTTTGCATAGTTGAATGGCACTTTGATTATCACACCATAGTGTATTCGGATGTTGCTACTGAAAGCCAAACTCTGACAGGATCTGACGAAGCCACAAGGCTTCCTTACTAGCTTCTACGGCACCATGATACTCGGCTTCTGCTAAAGAAAGAGAAATGGCACCTTGTTTCTTGCAAGCCCATGTAATAGGTCATGAACCAAGAGTGAACACATAACCTGCAGTAGACTTCCAATCATCAGGGTCACTAGCCCAATCAGAATCAGTGAAACCAACCAATAGAGGAGATGCTTCGGCACTGTAATGAATTCCAAACTGAACTATACCTCGAACGTAATGAAGTATTCTTTTAGCTGCTTTCCAATGACTTTCACGTGGGTTTTTCATAAACCGAGCAACGAGGCCAACAACAAAGGAAAGGTCAAGACGAGTATGGGTTAGATACAAAAATTTTCCTACAAGTTGATGATATAAGGTAGCATCAACTTCAGGGGAAGTACAAGTGACTGAAAGTTTGGCTCCAGACTGAAAGGGAGAAGAAGCTAGCTTACAGTCTTCTATGTGAAAATGGCGTAGAAGATCACAGGCATACTTGGATTGGGAAAGGGAAATACCTTCCTTGGATTGCAAGACTTGAAGACCGAGAAAATAATGCAAGTGTCCTAAGTCTGTCATTTCAAACTTCTTTTTAAGGCTGGACTTCACATGGTTGATAAGGTTGGGATCACTACCAGTGAGGATAAGATCATCAACATAAAGAACAAGAATGATAAGAAACTTGCCCACTTTCTTGGTGTAGACAGTATTGTCAGAATGACACCTAGAAAAGCCAGATTCTAAAAGAAAGCTATCCATTTTGGTGTACCAAGCCCGAGGAGCTTGCTTGAGACCATAAAGGGATTTCTTAAGCCGACATACAAGATTGGAGTTTGTTTGTATAAACCCAATAGGTTTTTCCATATAGATTTCTTGATGCAAGTCCCCATGCAAGAAGGCAGATTTAACATCCATCTGATGGACTTCCCATTTGAAAGAGGCAGCAAGGGAAAGAACAAGGTGGACAGAGTTCATTTTGGCAACAGGGGAGAAGGTTTGAGTATAGTCAATGCCTTCAACTTGTGAAAAACCCTTAGCAACAAGACAAGCTTTATGTTTATTAACTTTCCCATCTGGTCCATACTTGGTTCTATAAACTCATTTGCATCTAACAAGTTTTCGTCCCTTTGGTAGAGGAACAAGATCCCATGTATCGTTTGCCAATAATGAACGATATTCTTCATTCATTGCTGCATCCCAATCTGGATGGCTTGAAGCTTTTGCAAAGGTGTCAGGATCATAATTTGCTGAGACTTGAGCTAGTAAAGAAAAGGCTCTTTCGAACTGAGAACGTGTACGACGCTGATCTGTAGGATCACCGGCAAGATCACCTGCTGCATCCCGAGTAGCACGGACCCATTTTGGAAGTGAAGGAGCTGAAGGAGGATCCGGAGAAGGTGGGGGAGGATTGTCATCCTCACTTTCATCATCTGAAGAAGAAATATGTTCAAAAGTAGAAGAGATAGAGAGAGGTGGCACATTCGCCGAACTAGGCTCGTAGGCCGATATTTCATCAAACTTTACATCTCTTCTAATGATAACATTTTTGGACTTAAATGGAATAAGTCTATATCCTTTGACATCTTTAGAATATCCAACAAAAATACATTTTCACTCTTAGGTTCTAAAGCTTTATGTTTCTCATCTGGAATATAGGCCCATGCTTCACTTCCAAAAACACGAAAGTGACTCACATCTGGTTTAATTGAGCTCCATGCGTCTTCTAGAGTGATATTCTTTAAAACCTTATTAGGAGTGTGATTTATTCTGTAATTTGCACAGTTAATTGCTTCTGCCCAATAATTAAGACTAAGTCCTTTAGATTGAAGCATACAATTAGCCATTTCTTTTAAGGTGCAATTCTTCCTTTCAGCTACACCATTTTGTTGTGGAGTATATGGAACAGTATGTTGCATTTGAATTCCATTCTCAGTGCAAAAGTTGATGAAGGTGTTTTTAACATATTCTCCGCCATTATCAGATCTTAGCTTAAGAATTTGATGTCCATATTGTTTTTCAACAAAGGGCTTAAAGGCTAAGAACTTGTTAAATACTTCACTCTTGAGTTTTAAGAAGTATACCCAAGTGCGTCTGGAGAAATCATCAATGAAAGTTAAGAAATAATTGTAACCAGAGAAGGAAACAACTGTAATTGGACCACATAAATCACTATGCACAAGTTGTAAAGGGGCTGAGGCGTGCCAAAAGGCATGTTTTTCAAAACTGTCCCGATGATGTTTTCCGAGTACACATCCAGAACAAACACCATCTCTACAAGATATCATTGGAAGACCTATTACCATATTTTCTTTACATAGATTCTGAAGGGAGCGATAGTTTAAGTGACCAAATCGCTCATGCCAAAATTTGCTCACTTCATCATTATGAGCAACAAATACTGAGGGAAGATTTGATGACCCAAAGTTGTGGAAATTATACAACCTTGTAGAATCATCAACAATGCCAGTAGCTAAAATCTATCTAGGATCTCTTAGGTCCTTAATTACAACATCGTGAGGTGAAAATTCAACAATTTTAGCTTCACCTGAATGAGTTATCTAATATACAGATAAAAGGTTGCAGGATAAGGTTGGAACACATAATACATCATTAAATTGACCATTTGTCTATATGAACAGTTCCAATCCCTACAACACTAACAGATCTATCATCACCAACATATATATTTTTGGTGTTACAATTATTTAAAGAAGAAAACATGGCTTTGTTTCTGGCCATGTGATAAGAAGCTCTAGAATCAATGAGCCACTCATGAGAATGAGAAGAAGAAGATACATTTAGTGCATAGCCAGACCGAGATGCTTGACAACCACATGCAGAAAGTGCTATTGCTGAAGATGAATTTGAAGAGTGCTCCAAATGGATGTTATGCTTCTTCATTGCTGCTTCCAAGGCTTCCATCTTCTTAAAGCATTAGATTCTAAGTGGCCATCTCGATTACAAAAGTTGCAATGTCTATCAGTCTTCTTCCCTTTGTTTTTATTTGCC
>APFE030239001.1:86088-198664 GCA_000404065.3 Pinus taeda | reverse complement strand
TAAACCTATTGTAAATCTAGGTAATGACAAAGTAGCCATATAAGGAGGACCAACATTTCCAAAGAAAGGAAAAGTACTAGGATCCTCGTTAAGAGGGGTTCCTAGGTTTGTAAATTCCGAAACATTCACCATTATATTCAACTTCAGTGAATTTTATTAACAATTTAAAACTCAAATTAACAATTCACAATTCACACCTATGGGCTCTAAAAGTAAAAACAAACAAATTAACACACATTATCAAATCTAGGAGTCAAACCACACACACAAACAGTAACTTTCCGTACCGAAGACACTAGTTGGTGATGAAATCCAACATCGCAGAATTCAATACAAAAATGGCGGTTGGAACAGTTACCCCGACAACCTGCTTAATGAATAGACTGGCATAAGTTTCTCCACTAAACCGTCTCGAGTGAAGAGAACCCCCCAGAAAGTCCAAGTGAGTCTAGCCGACGTCTGCTCCAGGTACAGTGGGATCTTCCCTCCATCGTCACCTTAGGAAGAATCCTATAGAATATGGTCACTATGGTTACCAACGAAAACAAATATACCTGGGGGAACAGTCTACGATCCGATATGCACGCAAGGGCAGAGTAACAAGCTCAATCCCCTTGAAGGCTCCTTGACATAAACCAAGGTTTACCAACAAGTGACCCCAGGCTCCTCGTCAATGGTTAATCCGAGGTTTACCGTTTGTAATACGTGAATATCTGGGGTCGTTCCCAATGGGGAAGGATTGATTCCCACACTGGTTCGGACACGATCTCGTGCTTCGCCTTTAAGAGGAGCTTTCCCAGAGCATAGATGCAACAATTGGATTTCTCTCCTATCGCAATATACAGCTACTTTTTTGTTTTACTATCTTGGAGAGTTAAATACTCCCTACTCCAAGACACTAGCCTAAGCTATGTTGGTGTAATAGAGCCCTAGAAATAAAAATATTTCTAGATTAATTTTACTTTAAGCGTTATTTTTATTGGTTTTTGATTAAGTCAAGAGGTGTGGAGATCAAACTCGTGATGTGAAGACTGTTGAAAAGTGTGCAACAAGAAATGCTTGTTGAGAATGCAACAAGATGATGGAGATTAGTGGAAAGGAGTCGCCTTCACTAAGTGGGCCCGCAGGCTATTTTTGGCGCAATTCTATTTTTAGACTATGTCTATTTTTAGACATATGGATCATGTCTATGGATTGCAGGTTGCTGTTTATGGATGATTGATCAAGTTGAAAAAATAGACGGAATTCTATTTTTAGACCACAGCGGAGTGAATGCTCAGTCTAAATATAGAACAGTCAAATATTATTAGCTCATAATAATATTTAGACTATAAACTTTGTCTTATTCTCTTGGAGCACTTCAGGATGAGCTACGGATGTGGTACATGCAGATCCCAGAAGGAAATACGTGGTTAGCTATGGGATGACTAATATTTGCATGCAGGACTTCAGTTAGAACTCAAGTGAGTTGAGTTTAGTGGACTGGAGGTGCAGTTGATGGAGTTGTGTTCAGTTTAGCTTTGTTAAAACTGGTTGTATTTAGTCTAACTGGAAAATAGACTAGAGATGAGTTGGGTGAATTAGTTATTAATTAATTCACAAGTTATTAACTCATAATACAACTAATGAATACATCAGTTAACTCAGTTGCATGTCAGTGCATGTTCAGTTCAGCAGGGACAGGTGTTAGAGAATCAGATTGCTATCAGTTGTGACTATAGTTGTGCATCAGATCTTGCACAATCAAGGGATTGAGTATGCCAATGAGTTTGCTCATGTATTTTCCCACATTGTAGCTTGTGCTCACGTGATTTAGCCAAGTAAATACGTGGTTGCCTTGGAATTATCATCAGTTCTTGAGCAGGTATTGAGCAGCGGAGGCAGGCAAGCAGCGACGGAGATTTGAGCCAGTGATTGATTCAGATCTGAGCTGTATTGTGTGTAACAGAGGTGGAGATACTTGTGAGAAGTATTATGCTGTGTAATGTTACATGACTCAATCATTAATATACAAATAGTTGGGGTTTTTAGCGAGATGCTTTCCCCGAGATACATGCTGTGTTAATGTGTGAATGCTCTTGATGTTTTATTGTTATTGATGCTGCTATATTGATGATCAACGTAGAGGAGCTTATGTATTGTGTATGTTTTCTGCAATAGTACATGATCAGGATAATCTCCATTGAATATATGTTAAATTATTCAAAATTTCTACATAGTTCAACTGGATCCACGGGGCATGTCATTGGGCGGAGGAGGACCCATGGAGATATTGTTACAACTCCTCCAAACTCAATGAACTGGTTGGCTTCACTGTGGAATGGTTAAAAAAGAAACGTGAAGCAGCATCCCAGAGAGCACCAAAAGTAGCAGCAACAGTAGAGGTGAACATACCAGCACGCGACAAAGGCAAGAGGAAGATTATCAACCGCTTGGAGGAAGAGCAAAGCTGCAAGTTCCGAGCAAATCCACTTGTGGAGAAAGAAGCTATGGCTATAGAGGAAAAGAGGCAACAACGTGACAAGAGAAACATGCAAAGGTAGAGAGAGAAATAGAGAATGGAGGAAACAAAGAAGGAGTTGCATGAGTTGAAGGAGAAACTCTGGAAGGAACAAGAGCCACATAAAGGGGAGAAGGAGGTGCAATAGGAACAGGTACAAAAGGGGGCACAACTTGTACATACATATGAAACTATGCCTGTACTATTAGTGGATTCATCATAATAGTTGGCATCAAGCAGACAGGGTGACCCATCGTAGGAGCAGGACTTCGCTCAGGAGATAGAGTGGGCACTTGAACAGATGGATACAGATATGGAGCAACATGAGTTGGAGTAAGACACCAACCTCATGCCTCACCTCCAAGAGGTCGACCCACCAGCTTCACCACATCCAGCAGATGACCAAGTCCCAAGTGACCAAGGAGACACTAAGATCCTTAGAGATCAGCCGGAAGGAGAGTTGCACAACATTTCATTCGACAAGTCTCAACATAGAGCTGTGCAAAATCGCAGAGTGTCAACTTCAGAAGATCATACATCTCCTGCATAGTATGAGGAATGAGTGATCGTGTCTGACGTGCACAAACATCCAACAACATTGGCCAATGCTACCAGAGCATATGCCAAAGCCACTAGCTTGAGTGTTTACTTTCTGATAGGTGAGAATGAGCGAATGGCTAACGAGTTACAAACAACCAAACAAGGAGGAGAATTGGTTACAACATCTACCCGAGTAGAATTGAACAAGGCAATACTAGATGAAGTATCGTCCCTTGACACAATCATGTGTGCATTGTATTCCAAGTTCGATACCACGCATAAGGCAATCGTCCATCTCAATGTATGGCAGCAATGATGTGCTAGAAGAGTGTGTATCTTGTCAAACGTGAATGTTGTTGTTGATTACATGCAAACATGGATGATGAGATACAAGGGAGCCCCTCTTCACTGGCGTAATACGATGAAGCCCAAAGAAGTCGAGCTAAAGGCACGCATCTAGAATCAAATTTGAAACTATGAAGAGCTCATGCAACTCATCAATAGTCTACAGGCTTCCCATGCACAAGTATTCAAGAGTATGGATATTTTTGTGCATGCACAAGTGATACCATCTATTAGGACTCTCACCAGGTGAAGACAAAGGCACAGGTCTGGCTAGAGCTTAACTCATACTTTGACGAGTTGATGCACATAGCCACTAGCCTAGACTTGTCCATCAGTGCAGACACCATGCACAAGTATGTTACTGGTCTGGCCAAACATAAGACAAAGATGCGCATGATATCAGACGAGTTGGACAGAGGAGCCCAATCAATGTACCCAAATGATATGGAGGCAAGAGTCAAGTTCCAGAAATATTTCACCTTAAATTACACAGACACCATCGCAGACTACTGATCTTGGCATCAGTTCGCTGTTGTCGCTCATCGCAAGGATGTCAAAGAGTTGGACTTCCCATAGTTGTCTGAGTCATAGTTATGTCTTGCATCGCTTGCTCAAGCCATTTTGTCTCACATGGGTACATGTGAATTGTAATGTAATGTCTTGTCAAGTTTAAGTTCAAGTGTCAATAGTTGTATGTAATAGTCATAGAGTATATGAAGAGTCATGAGGGTAGATAAACTGTGACAAAGGGGAATGTCAAGGGTCACCACACCCTTTGTTATAAATAGTCCCTCATAAATCCATAGGAGTATCTTAGAGAAAGATTGGATAGTATAGTAACATGCCTTGGCTTCTCCATTGCGAAGAGCTAGTATATCTCTTTGGAGGAGTAGGCAGTTGTGGTTGTAACATTCCACTATCAGAACTAGTGGTTGGACATTGATGTATTGTATGAATGGAACTTACACTTCTTAATATAACAGAGCCAACACGTTTCATGCATATGTTGTATTATATTCCAGTTATCTCATTTACTCTAATGACATATGTATTTGTTTGCTTACGCATGCATGTATGGACTATTTTGTATAAGTATGTATGAATCTTTTTGAAATGTGATGTTGGTTTAACCATCACTTTGGATTTCTCACTAACTTTCTTTCCATCTTGTGATGCATCTTCACTTGTGTGTTTTGTTCCAAATCGCATACTATTACTTGCTTCCAAGGGGTCCACTCATCTAACCCTCAGTGTGTTAGAACCTCTCATGCACCTTCCTTGACTTACTACAATTGTCACACCCTTGCTACCAATAGGGACATCTTACTTGCCTCTATGCAAAATCATAGTTAAGGCATTACCATACAACCCATTGTTGGAACTCCTACACCAAACGGTCTAAGATCTAATTAGGACTTCTTACCGGGGAGATCACCTGACTTGTTGGCAGGTCCAACACCATCAGCATTTCTGGTGCTAGAAGGAGGGCCAGATGACAAGATGTGTCCTCTCATTCTATTTTGAAACTTTGCATATCTATCATGGAGTCTTACACTCTCCTCCCTCCACGATGTTTTTCGCATGCTGAATTTGTTACTAGCACGAGGGAGTTTTTCGATCTCTTTTCCACATACACGTATGATGGTGAAGGGAAAGTGGCTTGGCCTAAATTCTTACATGACTTCCTTTGCATGCTTCATGAGGAAGATGGATGTTCTGACGAACATGCCAATATGTTGCTTGCATACACATTTAGCAAGTCTCCACATTGGTGGCTATGCAGCCCACTGGCTAACAATGTGCACTCACTTGAGCACTTATGTGATATCATTGAAGACAATTTCTATCATTTTGATCCAGAACATCTTTACCAAAAAATGTTACAACAACGAAAGGCTCTACATGAATCACCCATGGATTTTGGGCAGCACTTCTGTGATTTACAGTTTCAAGCTTCGAAGAGCCAGATGAAATTTTTCTACCTTTGGGACTGGTTCAAGTACTATCTTAAGAAATATTCCCATCCAAAGAAGAAGTTTGAACTCAAGCCTCACTCAACATTCTTTAGTGGTGGATCCATGCAATCATAGGCAGACATGTTCACTGTCACAAGTGACTGTCCACCTTCCCCTCATCAAATAGTTGCACCAATGCAGAGTGATGTAGGAGATCATGCTCACACATTTGTTCAGCTGTTACATCCTCCCAACATCACTCCACTTAATTTTTGCGTAGATTTGGTTGTGAGTCCATCGAGTTGTCATTTTCATTTTGTACCAGAACCTCTACCTTCATGCTCGGCTAATCCTCTGGATGATACTGTCTTGTTTTCTTCCATTCCAGACTCTACACTTGTTGTGAATGAGGATGAAGCCATCGACGGAGTTGGTGTTGCTCAACCAACGTGCGCTATCATTCATGAAGAGTATGATTGGGAGCTTGAGAATCAACATGCAGTGAAGGATGACTCCCTTTCGTCTGAGCCTCCTCTATTATTTGCTAACATCTTTGGTGAACCTGCCATCCATGATTTCGCATGTGTGTCTTCATCTCTGGATGCACACATTGTTGATTACTCGCAGGACACACCAGATGTCAGTCCATCATATGACAATGGATAGGATGAGTTATTCATTGAAAATCCATTTGATATTTCATTTGCCTTTTCCGGAAACACAAAGGATGAATTTTTTCACTTCTCATCTACCCCTCTATTAGATTCATCAGATCATGAGGATGTTGATAAAAGCATTGATTTTTCTGGTTGTGGCTGTCATGATCCATTTACTCCCATATTCGATAACGATCATGATTATATCATAGTTGATTTTTTGAAGCCACCGATTTATGATGATCTATCTGGCGATGAATTCGAAACCCCCTAGACTATCAAGGCACTTCAACCCGAGTTGATTGTTATGTTAGGCACTCTCTATCCTGAGGTTGGTTTCATTTCTGATCAGGAAATTGTTTAATCACCTGAGGATCCCCATCATTCATTTATATGCATTGAAGATCATTATCACACTTAGATCATGGTTCCTCCACTCGAACTGCATGATCCCATCGCTCATGCATTGGAGGAATCCTACATTACAAGCATGCGTGCACGATGCAAGTTGTCTTTGTTTCTTTCGTTTGCTTGCATGTCATAGTTAAGAGTTGCAATGTCGCACAACATCGTGACAAGTCCACGGACCAGATGTCATGTATTTGCACTCACTTATGTCATATGGACACTTTGAAACTTGAAGTGTGTTTTTCTTCATTGTTATATCTTTCTTGTTTTTTGATTCGCACAACCAGGTTGCTCGTGGACCAAGCCTTCACCAACATGGGTCAACCAATGCTTCGATGACTGCATTGGAAATATCACTTCACATGATGAGGCCCATGCACTGTTAGCTTAGGAGTAGGAGTAGTGTTTTATTTTAGTTTGTTTGCTTGCATGTTTGTTTGCTTACTTGCTTTGCCATTTGTTTGCTTGCTTGTTTGCTTACTCGCTTTGCATTTACTTCTGTTTCTGCTTTTCTTTGTCATTTTTTTGCTTGTTTTGTTTGTAGGTTAGTTTCGTGTGAAACCATCTATGAATATTGAAACAAGTTGGGTAAAGTACAAGAGGCCTTGTGCAACTAACACTACTTGGTTATATGTCATCTTGCCTCTGTATGAATAACTTGTTATTTTTAGTCCATGATACTTCGATGGAAAATACGTATTGTTTGAAGTGAACCTTGGTGAAAACACCACGCTTGCACACTTACTAGTGTCACCTACTCTAGTCGATTGCTTTTGGGTTAAGCCTTGTCAGCTCAGTCAAAAAGAGTAAGGTTAGGGGTGAAACCTTAATAGGCACATCATAGGTATACAATAAAACAATTCTCTAAAGGAACAACCTCTTCTACTCTCAATAAGTCAAGATACCTCTTCCGCCTCTAAAATGAATAAGTGTTATGCAAAGTTATGAAAAATATGAAAAAATGAAAAGTAAAATATGAAAAAAAATAAAATGAGTAAGGTGAAAGAAAGAAAGGCTTCCTGTGTAGAGAGGAGATGCAAGGAACTCCTCCAGGGTACTGACTAGGATCGCTAGCAGTGGAGTGATGCTTGTGTTCCCGTGTGACTCCACCGTGGTACTGTCGAGGCTCACTGGAAGCAGAGCAACACCAAAGATAAAACTAAGACTCTGACAACAATAATGCTTACACACCAATATACCCCTCAACCCCAATTAAAAAAAATGTGTTTCCTTGGCTTGGAATGTGTGTCAATTGACCAAGAGCTTGGTAGATGCTACATCTTACAATCAAGCTAGTGAAAAACCAAGACAAACTGAGAACTGAACAATACTTCTAGAGGTGTTAGACTTGCTTTTCACGAATAAGGTCCATTCGGAGAGTTGGAGTTCTACCAGTGTGTCGCCAAGTGTTGTAGCAGCTATAACCATCCTCCAAATTTTTTTCCTTAGCTTCGTTTTGGAGCCTCCCTACCAACCTTTCATAGCAACATGTCTTGCTTCATCAAGTACACTATCCTATAGGTTTTCTTTGTGCAATTGTGAGGGACAATGACTGCTGGCCCAGAAAATTGCGCAGGCCTATAGAGGGATGTTTCAATACACTCCATAGCTTGCAACCATTGCTAGGTGAAATTGCGCATTTCGCAATTCCAACACGTAGTCATCTAACCTGGATTATGCATTGTATGATTCTAGCAGTCAATTAGCCTCCTAGATAGCCCAAATTGCCTTTTGCACATTTATGGCAGCTAGTCAGCCAACCTCCCAGAAGAAATTATGCAATCCTTGCCAGTCAATCCCCAGATATATGTCACGTCGTTCCTCAAGTTTGCTTTGGTTTTCATTTACATGTTCCTTTCCATGCATGTTGCTTTGTCTCCAAATCTTGCAGGTGTTCATCCACCTCTTACCAGTTCAGGATCAATGGTCTCCAAGAGAGAATGATCAAGGGACACTAACAGAAGTGCAACAAGAGTAGCAGTTGAGCGAGTGTCTACAAGTTTTTTGATCTATGAAGACACCAAGTTGATTGTAGCCAAGGACAACAAGATGAAATGGCAAGAGGTCAATGATGCATTTGCAGGGACATTTGGGGAAGACCTCGAAGACCTCCAAGTATATGTGAACATTCACAAGTTCGGCTTGTATCGGATTGCATTTAAATACCCTACATTCCCATGCGCGGACATGATACATTGGATCATCTCACACACTAATCCTAAGACAATAACATTGAGCAGTTTCAGCGGGACAAAGATTGCTACCTCCAAGGCCTAGGATTATGATGAGATGTATCAGATTTCAGAACTCGTGATCATCATGGAGACACCCTTCAGCTTACTTAGCAGGAATGCCAACTCTAGAGACATTTTGAAGAACTAGGTAAAGGATTCTACTAAATTTAGGATGACACCCAACCAGATCTACAAGAAGAAGATATTGCAGAAGGCATATCAATTCTTGGTAATATTTGCATGTTGATTGTATGGCCAAGAGAGCACAGAAACTTTCCCAAAGAGTTGGTTGATCGCACTAGACCAACTGGCCAGAGAACGCAAAGTATGTAACTAGTCTGGCATGTTGGCTCATTAGCTAAAGGAATAGGTAGCAAGGGCTTAACAGCCTCCCAAAGGATGCAAGAAGAGATCTACATGCCTGCCTACATCTTAGATGCAATCTACGCCCGACAAGAGTTCTCAGGCCTAAAGTGGGCATAGACACCGATGGATCCCATTGTGAACACTTATTGTAAGATGTTTTCTAAATGCAGCTTCAGAGGAGTTATCACGCAGTTGTCTGATCATTTTGTCACCCTAGTTTACAAGATGATATTCAAACAAGATCCACCCTACATGTCAAAGGAAAAAATGGAGGCACTAATAGACATAGCTGATTAGTATGCCTCACCGTCTAGCACCTTCATATGGATGTCCAATGCGGATAAGCCTCCTCATGTTCTACCGAATTTTGCCTTGGACATGCTCATCATCCAGGAAGTAGAATATCACATCTCGGTAGGATTGACAACTAAGTTGCACCGGAAGAAGAAAGCACCTTGGCCCGCTCTTCTGCTACATATTGGGTTATACGAGATTCAAAGTTTCAAGCATGTGGATGTTGAAGCAAAACAAATGAAGAAGTATCCTTTTTACCTTCAAAGCTACAATCCATATGACCCACATTGTCTTGTTAAATATCACTGTGCAAGAGTACAGTTCAACTAGATCCACGGGGCATGTCATTGGGTGGAGGAGGATCCATGGAGATATTGTTACAACTCCTCCAGACTCAATAAAACAGTCAGCTTTGTTGTGGAATGGTTAGCGAAGCAACGTGAAGCAACATCCTGGAGAGCACCAGAAGCAACAGTAGCAGCAGAGGTGAACATACCAGCACACAATAAGGGCAAGAGGAAGATTTTTTACCGCATGGAGGAAGAGAAAAGCTAAAAGTTCTAAGAAGATCCACTTGTGGAGAAAGCAACTATGGCTATAGAGGCAAAGAGGAAATAGTGCGACAAGCGAAACACATAAAGGCAGAGAGAGAAACAGAGAATTGAGGAAACATAGAAGGAGTTTCATGAGTTGAAGGAGGAACTCCGGAAGGAACAAGAGTTGCATAGAACGGAGAAGAAACCGTAGCAAGAATAAGTACAGTAGGGGGCGTAACTTGTACAAACATATGAAACCGCGCTTGTACTGGTAGTGGACTCATTAGAATAGCTAGCATTAGGAAGACAGGGTGAACCATCACAGGAGTAGGACTTCGCTTAGGAGATAGAGCGAGAACTTGAACATATGGATACAGATAGGGAGTAGTAGGAGTTAGAGCAAGACACCGACCTCATGCCTCACCACTAAGAGGTCGACCCACCAGCTTCACCGCATCTAGAAGATGAGCAACTCCCAAGCGACCAAGGAGACACTGAGATCCTTGGAGATCAGCCAAAAGGAGAGTGAATCTTGCAAAGTGTCAACTCCAGAAGATCATACATCTCCTATGTAGTATGAGGAATGAGTGATCGTGCCTGACATGTGAAAACATCCAACAACATTGGCCGATGCTTCCAGAGCATATGTCAAAGTCACTAGCTTGAGTGTTCACTTTCTGATAGTCAAGAATGAGTGAATGGCTAAGGATATACAGATGGCCAAGCAAGAAGGAAAATTTGTTACACCATCTGCCGGAGAAAAATTGAAGAAGGAAATACTAGATAAAGTACTTTCCCTTGACACAGTCATGCGGGCGTTGTATTCCAAGTTTGGTACCATGCATAAGGCAGTCATCCATCTCAACGCATGGCAACAATGATGTGCTAGAAGAGCACGTATCTTGTCAAACGTGCATGTTTTTGTTGACTACATACAAACATGGATGATGAGATACAAGGGAGCCTCGCTTCACTTGCCTAAGATGATGAATCCCAAAGAGGTCAAGTTGAAGGCACACATCTGGAGTCATATTTGGAAACACGAAGAGATCTTGCAGCTCATCACTAGTCTACAAGATTCCCATGCACATGTATTCAAGAATATGGATGTTGTTGTGCACGGACATGCAATCCCATCTATTGGGACTCTCAACCAGGTGAAGACAAAGGCACATGTCTAACTAGTGCTTGACTCATACTTTGAAAAGTTGACACTCATAGCCATCGGCCCAAACTTGTCCATCAGTGCAAACACCATGCACGAGTATGTTGCTGGTCCGGCCGTACTCAAGACAAAGTTGTGCATGCTATTAGATGAGTTGGACAAAGGAGCCTGATCAGTGTACCCAAATGTTATGGAGGTAAGAGTTAGGTTCGAGAAAGATGTCACCTTAGAGTACATGAACACCATCATGGACTACCGATCTTGGCATCAATTTGCTACTGTCGATCATCACGAGGTTGTCAAAGAGTTGGACTTCCCATGGTTTTCTGAGTCATAGTGATGTCTTGCATGTATTTCTCAAGCCATTTTGTCTCACATGGGTGCATATGCATTGTAATGTAACGTCTTGTCAAGTGTAAGTTCAAGCGTCAATAGTTGGATGTAACATTCATAGAGTAGATAAAGATTCATGAGGGTAGATGAACTGTCACAAAGGGAAATGTCAAGGGTAAGCCCACCCTTTGCTATAAATAGTCCCTCACAACTAATTGTAAAGGATTTTGGTCAAGGAAGCTTCGATAGGAGTATCTTAGAGAGGCTTGGACATTATTGTAATGCACCTTGGATTCTGCACTGCGCAGAGCTAGTATATCTCTTTGGAGGAGTAGGCAGTTATGGTTGTAACATTCTGTTATCAACACTAGTGGTTGGAAATGGAAGTATTGTATGACTGGAACTTACACTTCTTAATATAATAGAGCCATCACCTTTCTTGGATATGTTGTATTGTATTCCAGTTATCTCATTTACTCTAAATTACCTATGTATTTTTTTGCTTACGCATGAATGTATGGACTATTCTATATAAGTATGTATGAATCTTTCTGAAATTTGTTGGTGGTTTAACCATCACTTTGAATTGCTCGCTAACTTTCCTTCCATCTTGTGATGCATCTTTGCTCATGTGTTCCCTTCCAAGCTGCTTACTATTATAGGTTTCCAAGGGGTGCACTCATCTCACCCTTAGTGTGTTAGAACCTCTCATGCACCTTCCTTGACTTAGTGCAATTGTCACACCCTTGCTACCAACAGGGACATCTTACATGCCTTTGTTTGAAATCGTGGTCAAGGCATTACCGTATGACCCACTACTAGGATTCCTACACCAAATGGTCTAAGGTCTAATGGGGACTTCTTACTAGGGAGATTCCCTAACATGTTGGCGGGTCCAACACCATCAACACTTGGACAAAATATGATAGTTATAATCTTATTCTCAAAAATCTTGTAGATATAAAGATTCATAGAAAAATAATGGTTCATGATGTTCTGGTAAGAAAACTAACACATGAGAATAAAAATGAAAAAGGAGAGATCATTAACATTTATCAAAAGCCATAAGCGTTGATTAATTATCTTATAGATTTATGTTCAAATGAAAGAGATTGTTTTTTGGATTTGTTCACAAGTTCATGTTTTAAGATATGAAATTGAAACTCAATCTTATTATTTTATTTTAAGTATTTATACTAATTTACTTAATTATTTATTTTTGATTGATGATCTGAGGTACAATGCAAACATGTTGCCCACAAAAAATGAAGAAATTGCACAGCCATTAAAAATGACCCACTACAATGCAATTTTATTCAACAAAGAATTAATGAAATTAAAGATATTACAGATGTACTGCAAGAATTTAGTTTGAGGAAAGGGGATGTTAATGAATCATATGTGGCAAAAAAGGCTAAGGAACCTCAATGACCATTAGATGGAATGATTGGAATGGGATACTTTGAGAGATTTGTGGACATCAAAGATCTAACAAGAGAGGAAAATGACTAAACAATGGCACATAATATCGTGGAAGAAGACAATTATAATGAATCACTTGAAGATAATGAGCATGGATTATATATTATTGTTAATTAAACTTAAGTTGTGCTTGAAAGTCAAGCTCAATTTTGAGAATTATTCATAAGTTATACTTGTAATGTTTTGAATTTAATATTTTATGATAAGAATAAGTATTCAATTATTGTTGTTATATGTAAAATATTCTTTTTATCATATTTTCAATTTATTTTTCATGTGAACAATTATTTTTGGAAAAAAAAACATTGAATGTTATTATTTTTTGACATAAAATTCATAAAAAATGTTATTTTAAAACCATTTTTGTTCAATTTTTCCCATAAAAATCATTAATTTGACATGCCATTTTTAGTGAGAAGGTTCTAAAATATGTATTTTTTTGTCAAATGTTTAAAATTATTGTTTTTTTAGTAGAAAATATTTGATGTATATTGAAATATTGATTAACGATACATAAATATATAGAAGATCTTACCTTCAAAATATTGACATTTTTTTAACTTCGCAAAAAAATTGAAAAAAAAAATACTGGAAAGAAAAACAAAAGGAAGACAAGCTTGAAAAACACTTAAAAAACAAACATCTCAAGCAGAATAAAGAAAGAAGAAATAGAAGAAGAGACTACTTGAAAAATTGTTAAATAACCAACATTTAAAAAAAATTATACATACTTAATATATAATACAATTTAAAGTGTCAAAAATAAGCCCCCAAAAAAAGGGGTTGAAGCTACATCAACACTTTTCAAAATCGGCATGAAATTAAATCACTCACATTTAAAAAAAATCATATTTAATACATAAGAAAATTTAAAGTGCCAAAAAATGCTAAAAAAAAGTTTGATGTTGCATTAACACTTTTCAAAATTGGCATATTGAAAATCATGATTTGTTGCAACCTCTAAAGAAATGAGAACTCAATATAGTTCCTATTAAGTTGGTAAATTTGTTTAGGTCTCTCAAGTGATGCATAAGTGTTAAGGAAAGCAGCAGTTTCCCCTAATAATATGGATTAACATAATTTTACTCCATTCCAAGGATACTTTTCTCTAGTGGGAAAGGTGAATTCTAGTGGTTTCCATCCACTTTTCTTATTTTCCACCCTTGTGAGAATTTTGGATGGGAGAATAGAGGAACTAGATGGGTGTGAATCAACTAATTGAGAAGAGGTTCCTCCAAAATTTTGTTTGATTTGTTTTCTAATACTTTTGAATTTCAGGAGAGGAATACTTCTAATGGTATTCTCAAGATAGTTCAAAATTAAGAGTTTTAGAAGTGACCTTGCAATAAGTAGCTTCAAGTTGGGGTGGATCAATTTATGCTTTTGATATTAAAGGTTCTACCTATGATTAATCAACTTCAAAAAACATAGGATATGATACGTGAAAAGTGCTTGAAGTTGGTTTGAGAGTTGAAGGAGATGATGATCCTAGTGAATAGATATTAGTTGTGGGAAGTTATTGTTCCATTCATCATCATATATCCCTTCTTCTAGCATAATTTTTTTTATGCTTGGAATAATATTGACCAAGTTAACAATAAGATAAATTGCCCAATCAAGGTCCTAATTAGACCTAAACCTATTTGATATGGCAATCCTCACCAATACGTGGGCCCAGTTGCTACCTAAAGAATTTTCTCCTAGAGAGGAGACTTTATAAAAGATAATGTTAATGGGTGATGGATGTATTAAAATAATATGGGTAGCTTTAATTATGACAAGCATGAAGAAAAATACTTATCTTAAGTATTTTTTATCTATCCTGTGAACTATCTAATGCAATGCAGAATGAATTCAATCTTAAATAGGTTGAGATGCAAATCATCAAACTATAAAAGTTCTTAAATCTTACTATAAGTGATATGTAGGCCTAAGTAAGAAGATATATGGAACTAAACATACAACTATAATATTTATACAGGACAGTTTAACTTAATCAATTATAAATAAT
Source organism: Pinus taeda (assembly GCA_000404065.3). Classification (NCBI taxonomy): domain Eukaryota; kingdom Viridiplantae; phylum Streptophyta; class Pinopsida; order Pinales; family Pinaceae; genus Pinus; species Pinus taeda. Next base: position 183,839 of record APFE030239001.1, on the reverse strand, counting down.
CTACAATGATTAGTGAATAGCAATAGTACAATTTCTAATCGTATATTGATAAAAATATTGATCAATTAACAAAAATAAATGAGATTTTGTTAATAATGTGAAACAAATAAGGCAACAATACCACATTTTCTCCAAGAAATGACAATATGAAATCTTTGATGTCTCCTTGTATAAATCCTTATAACATTGAAAAATCCTATTTTTTGAAGATATAGAACCTTGAGTAAGTTCATGGGGATACCTTTAAATATATTACAAAAAAATTCAAACAAAGAAAGAGTATAATTTTATTGCAATTGAAAGGATTTGGAAAGCATAAAGTAGAAAATGAAAGATAGGTTTGTTGAAACAATAAGCAAAACAGGTGAATCATTTGTGGAGTGTAGTTGACCCAAAAGCCTCCATGTGTAGTTTCCATCATGAGTGGATTTCTAGAATGTGAGAGAATACGCTTGGAAGATAAAAATATAATTTGATCTAGCATTCTAAGACTTTATTCTCCATTGTTGGAATCTTGTAGGATTCTGGAAATAGTTTGTTGGGTCAACAAGCAACAACTTTGTAGTTTGACCAAGAACTAAGAGACAACCTCAAGGTACATATTTTCCAACTATTGTATTTGTTTCAAGAAATATTTCATAAGTGTTTTCACATCAATTATGAAGTGTTATGCCTTGGTCGATTCATTTATGAATGGAGCATTAGACAAATCAACCTCTTTGATTGTTTGAACAGTTGCATCAATAAGAGTGTTGCAATATTGTTTTGCATTCTTCACTAAATATTTTGAGCCCCATAAATTTCTCTTCCAAATTTTAAGGAATTTTTTCCTTTCAGTATACCTGCATTTGAAATTTTGGGTTGATCGTGTCGAGAAGTCTTTTCCCTAATTTACCAAGACATTAATTGAGGAAGTAGTTTTTCTTAACTTAGTTCTATAGTGTTGTTTGAAACATCATTGAAGAATTTATTTATTAATACCTATTGTGTCTAAGTAAACTCATTTTTTTGAAAATTTCTCCTATCCTTGCAAACGTTGTTAATTCTTATGCAAATCCTTCTCCTTGAATTGCTCGAGATTAATCATATTACCACTAAATTTATTGACCTGAAGTTGTAACTCCACAATTTGTGTATCTTTCCTTTGTTCTGAAGGGATGAAATCTTTTTGTACTTTGTCAAGCTCAACCTTCAATTATTTCTTTAATATTTTCATTTTTTGAAGGTGTTTTCACTACTCCTCTAAAAGCTTTATCTTGACTTTTTCATCAAGCTAGGTTTCTCTTCTAACCAATTGTGCCTCAAGTTCAGTTATTTTTATATTTCTTTGGTTAACAATTTCAATTAGATTATTCACTGACCGAATGTTAGCATTAGAGAAACATCCCATTGAACTTTCTAATTCCCCCCATTAATTTCTCATTACTCTGCTTTGGTCCATCAAAAATAACCTTTTGTTGACCTTTACCTATGTGTTCAATTTTTCACCTTTTAATTTTTCCCTTTACAACAACCCTTTTCTTTAGGCTAAAAAAGCCAATTAGTAAGAGGAATCTCCTCCTCTTCAACTGGTGAAAAATCCTTAACATAAATAACTTCCGAGGAAGGCACACCAAGTATAGATCATACGCGAGTCTTAATAACAACTCAGGATGTGACCAAGATGGTAAAATCTTCAACTTGAACCTTCTTATTAGGAGTTTCCAGACCTTGAGATACTATTTAAGGACTCTTTGGTGTAGCATCCATTGGGTTTTTACCTTTTCTTTTAGCTAAATCATTTTGAAACTTTTCAATCAAACTCCATTCTTCCTACATCTTTTTTTCATCTTCCTTTGAAACAATAGTATTTACTGTCATGTCAGTGCCTGATTCAATATTTTGAGATCCCTGAGGTGAATATGTTTCCTTCTATTGGGGCTTTGTTTGTGTTGTATGTTCTAGAGGGAGAGTGGTAGGCTAACTTAATGTCTTTGTATTTTGTGCTTCAGTATCTTCTTAAAGAATAGGTGGCAAGCACCTCCTTCTTGTATTTTGGAAATTTTGGAATTCAAGCCGGTGATGTGCAAGAAGCTGCTAAACCTTTTCTAGGACTTCCTAAAATACTTGAACTCCTTTGAAAATATCATCATAAATTAAATCCTCATGACTATATTTTTTAGCTCCATGGTATAGGTAGTGTTTTTCCATAATCTTGGTGGGATCATGCTTTTTCACTTCAATATATGACAATTTAAATTTATTTAATGCCTTGTCTTTTGATCTAGCTTGAGGTATATTGGATAATCCATTGACACCAATTTGTATAGGTAAATCTAGAAAAATCATTTTGGATGCAAGGTGCAGGTCTTTGGCTACACTTATGGAAATTCTTTGGTACGCAATATCTCTATATATGAGCCTATTAGGGATAATTCTTGGCAAAGCGTGAGGAGAAGATAGGAAACCATAGATTATGATATAATAGAAGGCTTTCCTATATATACCAACCCCCAATACCATTCAAACCCTTTATAGTTTCATTAGTTATTCTAGAGGGTGGGTGACCAAAGAACTTCTCATGAAGGGGAATCATCACATAGTGGAAAATTTCATAGCAATAATCATTGGCATTCTCCTTCCATAACTTAGAATGATAGGTATGTACTAGTGGAAGAGAACTATTGGTTCATTCCCAACCCATTTGAGGAAAAGTTATGTGTAAACATATAACATCCATAATGTACGTAGACATAAAAAATGGAGGGGTAGTTCCATCAACTCTATATTTAGGAAAGGAATTTAATTGACTTGAAATTTAATTACTATATGGCAGATACAAATATTTGAAATTATAGTTAAATTGTTAGTATTATTAATTATTGTTTTAAAGATCATTAAAAGGGTTAATTTCATTTTTCTTACAAGCATGATTGAAATGATTGTTAATTGCATTCATATTGTAATTGTTCAAAACTCTTCTCCTCTGCGTAAGGGGACAATGTAGTGCAAGGTATTGAAGATGATTACATGATCAAGTTTTTTGAATGTTGTAGTTCCATAAAATTTATTTTTAATAAAGGAATAATTCATTTGCAAAGGTTATTGGAAAGGATGGTTGTCCAATAAAATACATACTCATTGAGAGCCCTGTGAATAATAGGGATCCATCCTGATTTGAAATTATTGGAGCTATTTTCCCAAAATAACCTACATACATTATGGCCACATACAGAGGTTCAAGATGACATGAGGCAATAGAATACATTTTATAACTTTCCTCCTTTAATTTTTTCTCGTCATACAACCATTCCCGAACTAGGTTAGGAAAATTTTGGGCATACTAGGCACACTTGTCCTGATGAAACTTTTTGATAAATTCATAATTATAAACAATCTCAGGAGCAAAGAGTTTATACATTACTTGGAGGTATTTTGGCCTGAAGGATCCAATGAAATCTTTCTTATTGTTGAAAATCACTCTCCTTTTTAGGTCCACATGGTCTAGGGCCTAGCATGCAATGCATGTGTAAGGCATCATCTTAGGTCATGCAATAATTTTATGTAGCTTATTTTGGAAATTCCCCTGAAGGTTTTATCAAGGATGTACTCATCTTCTTCATGTTCAAATTCTTCCGCAATCTCTTCCTCAAACATTTGATAAATCTCATTCCAAGATTTGCCTATGTTTTCAAGCCTAGACATGGTATCCAAAAATAGGTTGGAATTAGGCTTCTTTACATTTGAGCCCTTGACTTGTTTCACCTATTTCTACTTATACACTTTCTTGCCCATTGCTAAGATTGCTATTTATATTATTAGTAGAAATAAGAACGTGAAAAAAAAAAAAAAAATCAAATATGACATTAGTAATATCCTTTAGCAATTAATAAAAATACCTTAGTGTATCTAGCAAGCTTGGAATAAAATGAATCATAAAAACTCATTAATTTTGACTTCATGTAATCATAGTGTGGCCAGCTTCATTAATTATAGGTAGAAAGGCCACTACAACATGTTTTTTTTTCCAAGGAAAAAATCGAACTTTTTATTAAAATAAAAAGTTACATAGTATATGCATTAAGCATTCAATTTGGTTGTGTGAAAATAGATCAAACAACCCGCAATATACAGCCCTGCCAAAAAGCAGAAAAAGAAAAAAGGAGCGGCTCCGCAGCCCAAAAAAGAAACCCGGTTGGCCTATGTCTTCCTACCCTTCTTCTTTTCCACTTTTCACCAACCATCCATGTTGGGAGTGGAGTCAATAATGACAGGTTGGTTTTCCATTGTACTCATTGGTTGCTCCTAATCTGAATTCGATCCCTCAGGACTGTGACTTCGTTTATTACCATTTATTTCCAACTGGAGCCCTTGTTCCTTTTCCTCGTTCATCTCCTTATCCTTACTGTCTTGATCTTTATCCTTTGTTGTATTTTGTTCTTCTTTCTTTGCTGTAGTTGTCTTCTTATATGCATCATCTATATTCTGCATCCTTTCGGCTTCCTTTGTTGTTGCTTGCTCTTGTTGAGGCATGGACATCCATTGTATAGATGACCTATTTGTTGACATCCCCGACATCTAAAAGCTGTATTCTCATAGTCCAAAGGTTGTTTCCACTATGTATTATTGAAATTTAGGATAATGCTCTCAGGTAGCCCTCGGCTGAGGTCTACCTCGACACATATTCTGGCAAAGGTAAAAATTCCTTTTATATATCTCTCTCCGTCTATCTTTAACATTCTCCCCAAGGTATTTCCAATTGCTATTAGAACCTTTGCATGCCAGAAATGTAAAGGAAGATTATGCATCCTAACCCATACTGGCATCCTTGATACCACCATGGTGTTGGCATCAAATTCAGGAAACCAAGGGGTAATAAAAAGTCCAGCACTGCCCCAGAACCATGGCCCTTGGTTGATTATTGTTTCCTTTTCTTCTTTTGTGTCAAAATTTACTATAAAAAAACCCTTAGGATATAGGTAGATTTGGCAATTTTTTGTCCAAACCGAGTGGATCCATTGATACAATGCATCTGTTCTAGGCCAAAAGCCATTAAATCTACAGATAACTGCATTTTTTGTAGATCTGAATATATAGAATTTACCTCTGGTATTTCGATGGAGATAGATGGGATCTCTGGCATTTGATCTACAATGTACTGGCCCGGATCTTCAGGGACAGCTGTGGGGTTTTTCCCTTTTCCCTTCACTGCTTCCTTAAAGGACCCTTTGCTTTGCGAGCTAGTTCCAGCGTTATCAGCTCCTCCTCGAAGTCTCATACTGAGAATGATTGTAGAGCCTGGCTTGATGTTATATTCTTGCATGGTGCTGCATTCCTGCATCGATTTTCCCTCATTTAACAGATGTTGTTCCTCAGCTGGGTAGCCAAACTGATCGGCGATATTATTCTTCAGATCTAAAACCCTATCGCTGTCATAAGTCCAGATCACAATTGTGCTTCCTTTTGGTGTCTTACAAAGATTTGGAAACTGGACCTGGTGACCTGGGGTGTCTCGTTTCTTGTCAGATCTGAGCCATCCAACTCCAAATCTGAGAGGGTTTTCCAGGGCATATATGCCTCCTATGCCGAGATGTTGAACAGGGGAGCCTCTGTCTGCACAGGATCCGGTCCCAGGCCACTACAACATGTTATTCATTAGCACGTTCAAATTTTAGAAGTTTCTAATGTTTGATTATCGAGAGGGTATGACCACCTAAAACTTGATTAACTTTAATCATCGGGTCACTAAGGACTGAATAGGACTCATTTTGTTAGGTCCCTATAATACTAGTGTAACCCCTTATTGTTATTAGTACAACCCACTTATTATATTGATGTACCCATATTGTTACTATTGTGCCCCATAGAAGCCCACTATTGTTATTATTGTGCACTTACATTATTATTATTATGTCAGCTCTAATTATGTTATGACCCCTTAGACTCCTATATATAGAAAGGAGGTCTTTTCATTTGTATCATCCAAGAATTGTTCATTTGTGTAATGTAAAGGAGGTTGTCCCCTCGAAGAGGCTAAATTATAAGGCGTTGATCTCTCTTTTCTATATTTTTGTGAGCTGGTTTCATAACATTTGGTATCAGAGCTTTGGATTCAAGGGTTTCACTGCCTCAAACGGGCCATCGTGGCATTTTCGATATAATTTTTTTTCTACGACGTTTCAGAAGCTTAAAAAAACCCCATTTGAGAAGAAATCTCACTGAATCTCGGGTCCGAATTTTAGAGCTGTTCGCGCTATATTTGTGGAGATATGATCTGAGGAAGTTGGTCTTCTTGCAGACTCCTGAATTTCATTCCAAACAGGTGACCTGAGGAAAATCATCATAACTTTCTCTCTTAGCATCTGATTGAAATTTCATAAGAAGGTACAAAACGAGGACGGACTGTAGTTTCTTGTATATATTTTTTAGAGCCAAAGTTCGAAACAGTGACTCATGGCACGTTGTACAAGTTCGCTCTACTAAACTAGTCTATAATTAGGTCACTGTGGGAGATTTGGCATAACTCTTCCTTGGAGAATCCAATTTGGATAAGACTAGTGGCATTGGAAAGAGGATACAGAGGGCTACTACAGATCACAATTTCAGAACTTAAAGATCCAAAAGTACAAAGCTACAGTCATTTCAAGATCGAGCTCCTAAAATTAGGAAAAAGCAAGATGAGGAAGTTTGATGGCAAGGATCCGGTAAATTGGATACTTCAGATGGAGCAATATTTTGATTTGCATGGTCTACCACTGTTAAAAAAGGTATGTATTGAACCTTCATATTTAGAACTGGATCAATTTTTATGGTATCAAGGGCTTTGTTCTTGTAAACAACTTGTTACGTGGTCAATTTTCATGGAGGAAATGGTAGCACATTATGAGGATACAAAGAGAAACACCTTCTTTAGACCAACGCCAAAACAATTGGAAAGAGTAAAAGGGCTTTGTTACATAATGGAAAGTAAAATTATGGCAACAAGGAAGTCTACCCCTCACAACTATAAAGATGGAAGTGTTGTTTCTTCTAGCCTTCCACAACCTACAAGGTTACACCACAACAATTGGAAGAAAAAAGAGAAAAAGGGCTTTGTTACAATTGTTATTGCAAATGCACTAAAGGTCATAAGTGTGTTGAGAAGAAATTATTTTACATAGAGTATGAAGAGGAGGAAGAAAAGGATCAAGAAACATAAAAAAAAGAGGATATACACTAGGACCCAACCCTAGATAAAGAAGAAATGAATCAGACCATATCTTGTAAAGCATTGGCAAGAATTACCACTCCTCAAACTCTCAAGATAGAAAGACATATCAAGAAGAAAAAGGTGCAAGAAGTGAAATATCACATCGAGAAAGAAGAAATGAATCCAACCATATCTTCTAATTCATTGGTAGGAATTACCACTACTCAAACTATCAATATAGAAGGGCATATCAAGAAGAAAAATGTTTAAGAAGTGAAAGATCACATCGACCATCAAGAAATGAATCCGACCATATCTTGTAAAGGATTGGAAGAAATTATCACTCCTCAAGCTCTAAATATAGAAGGACATATCAAGAAGAAAAAGGTTCAATCAATGAAAGATCACATCGAGCATCAACAACAAGTTCTCCAACTTTTAAAGGATAACGCCACTTTGGTGCAAAATCGAATGAAACAACAGGTAGATCAACATCGTAGTGAAAAATGTTTGATGTAGGTGATTGGGTATTTTTACTGTTACATCTCAAGCAAGCTATTTATGAGAAGGAAATGTTGGTAATACTACATGCACTTAAGAAATGGAAACCTTACCGAATGGGAAGACACTTCAAGGTAAAAATGGATCATGATAGTCTTAAATACTTTTTAGAACAACTATCATCTATAGAAGAACAGGAAAAATGTGTCACAAATATCCTTGGTTATGACTTTGACATCATCTATAGGAAATGGAAGCGAAATGTTGCAGATGCACTCTCAAGAAATGATGAGGATGTGGAAGCATTGTTTTGTGCTATTTCTATTATCCAACCAGATTGGATAAACGAAGCAAGGGATGAATGGAAGAATGATGAAGAAGTATGGCCACTTAATCAAATGTTGCAAAAGATCCCAATTCAAACAATATTGCTAGAAATTGAAGAGGAAGGAAAAATCATATTAGAACCTGGAGCGGTCACAGAAACAAGAACCAGATAGCTACGAAATCGATCAATTTTAGAGTATCTCATCAAGTGGAAGAACTTACCCACTAAAGATTCCACATGGGAGGACAAAAATTTTATACAGAAGCATCAAGAACTACTCAAGCATTGAGGACAACGCTTTTTTGAAGGAGAGGGGCATGTTAGGCCCCTATACTACTAGTGTAACCCCTTATTGTTATTAGTACAACCCACTTATTATATTGATGTACCCATGTAGTGCCCATATTGTTACTATTGTGCCCCATAGAAGCCCACTATTGTTATTATTGTGCCCTTACATTATTATTGTTATGTAGGCTCTAATTATGTTCTGACCCCTTAGGCTCCTATATATAGAGAGGAGGTCTTTTCATTTGAATCATCCAAGAATTGTTCATTTGTGTAATGTAAAGGAGGTTGCCCCCTCGAAGAGGCTAAATTCTAAGGCGTTGATCTCTCTTTTCTATCTTTTGTGAGATGGTTTCATAACACATTTTGTCATGCAACCTCATTAACCAATCTAATGTGACCTAGAAATTGTGATGTGGAGTATCAATGTTGAGGATCCATGTTGATATCATGTGGTTTCCATGTGTATAGAGGAAACACGAGACAAGATAAAGCCCTAGGATTACAATTGGTCAAGCCATCGGTCTATTAGAGGTTTCAAGCTATCTAATATGTTCCTTTCAGTGGACGGTGGGCCGACATACAAGACTTTTCCCTCTAGTGATGTGAAAAATTATATCTCATGCCAAATCCATTTATTAGGATCGCCAAACTCAAGGGTGATGTGAATTCACATGAATAGTAATATGTTGCCTAATTTTTTTGTTTATCGAACCACCAAATTCTTTGGATAGTTGAAGCCTTAAACTCTCACGGTTGAAAGGTGGTAGGAAGTGACCCAACAAACGAACATATTTATGTCAAGTGAGGAGCTATTTGTTTGTATATTTACAAAAATTATTTGATTACTAAGGCATAAAGAGTAATTACATAGAAAACTTAGGTAAAGGGACAAAAAATAAAAAATTATGAAATTAAGGATCCCAATTATTTTACTGAAGAGAAATATGAGGGGGTTGTTGTTCGCTACAAAAATTCCATACCTCGTGTGGATTCTTATTATCCAACATCGATGAGGTTGATCTATTTACCAAGTAACATGCAATATCCACTACCTCTATCCATAATTCTTGTCCTAACCCATCACCACTAAGCATGCTCCTTTCTTTTCCCATTAATCTCTTGTTCATTTTTTCTAAAACTCTATTTTGTTGAGGTGTATATGGGGTAGCCTCTTTTGTTGTGCTATACCATATGTCTTACAAAACTCTTCAAATTCCTTCTTGCAACACTCTCCATCATTACCTTTCCTCAATACCTTTATTTTATTGTTTGCCTAATTTTCCACCAGAGCCTTAAATTATTTAAATATGTCAAATACTTCATATTTCTTCCTCGGGAAATATATCCATGTATTCCTTTAGAATTTATTATAAATGAAACATAGTACACAGATTTATGGAACTGAAATTGGTCCAAACACATCATTGTGCGCTACTTTTAGTATTCCCTCTCCCCTCTTAGCATTAAAGGAGAATCTCACCTAATTCTGCTTCCCATATAAATAATTTTCATAGAAATAAAAATCTAGAGAGAAATTAGAACTATCTTCTACCATACCCTTACCATGCAGTACTCAAACACCCTTCTCTTTGATATGTACCAATATTTAATTCCATAACATAATATTTTCTCCCGAAGCTACAAGATTTTTTCCTTCTTCTGCTCCACTCTTAAGAACAACCTAACTAATGCACCCAACACCAACTTTTCTTCCCAACAACTTATGCAAATTTCCAATCCAAAATCCCCTCAACAATATCAATGCTCCTTGAACCATCTTGCAGATATACTTTTCAAACCCATATCTCTCATCTTGCTTACAGAAATAAAATTTATAGTTAATATTGGAATATGTTGAATACCAGGGAGTGTCATAATCCTTTCATCCATGAGATTTAACTTGAATTTTCCTCATCCTATGATTCTAGCTCTTGAGCAATCTCCTAAGAAAACATCACCACCATCAAATCTTTCATACTCGCAAAACCACTCCTTGTGTGTATTCATATGAAAATATGCACATGAATCGACCAATCATGCCTCATGATCTACCTGTGTACTTGAAGAAGCCAAGTACAATTATCTTCCTTAATATGAGGAGGTTTTCTCTTCTATAGAAGAGCATCTTTAAATCCCTTCCCTTTCTCTATAATTTTGGCTTTAGAGTGATTTGTGTAATGCCCTTATTTTCCACATATCAAACACACCTTTAAAAAATTTCCTATAGATTAATATCTCCCAGTTGAGGAATTATTTCCATATATATTTTGGAAGCATCCTCTTATAGATAAGGCATCTCTATTATGGCTCTCCACGATTTTTTGTTCCATCTCCTTTGACAACAAGGATGAGACTATTGTGTTGAAGGTGTTCAAATTCTCTATCACCAAGTCTCCATATATCATCCTTAAGTTATACAACTTTTTTTGGAATAACAATTTGTTCACCGAGGATTTAGACTCATAAAAATCCCCTTAATCAACTCATAATCCATTTGTTTTAGCTTCCCATGGGACATTCAGTAATATTAAATATGAGAGACACAATCATATTGTGTTCTTTGACTTTCAATCCAACTTCATCCATTGTTCTACTGACATCCATGTTAGTGCAGTAACTAGATCCAGAGAAATCCACTGATCTCTATTTGCCAAAAAGTATTCCATTTTGAGTTTCCACGGCTTAAAAAATTTCCCCTTCAATTTCTCAATCTCTATATTCAATTTATCACCATTTCCTTTCACCACAAGAATCACTCTCATGGATCTACCACTATAACACAGTCTATGATAAGCCCAAGCAAAACCCCTTAGCCACAAGGGCATCCCCTTGAAGCCAAAATCGCTTTGATACCAAATGTAGGTTTTAACCTTGTATAATTTATCACAACAAATAGATTCTTAATAAAAATAGAGAGGATATATTGACAAACACGAAAATTTGCACAAATAGTTTATCTTATATATCTGGTAGCATGAACCATCAATCCAAACATAGTTCCATAATCAAAACTACAAAACCATGGGAAAAAACACCGTACGCCACAAAACCACTTTCAACAAAAGCACGGGCCAAAACAACCAAAAACAAATGCAAAAATTGCCCATAAACGAACCTTGAGGTGCTGCCTCATAACATGTGGAGAGGGGGATAAATAGACCCCCTCGAACCCCCCTTTGTTTGTGGTGCATATAAGTCATGCAAAAAATATAAAACATACCCCACACTATATGCAAGAACATTACTTATAAATCATATTTTTTATTTTCAGGCATAAAAATATGTCACACACACACACACACACACACACACACACACACACACACACACACACACACACACACACACACACACAGAGAGAGAGAGAGAAGTATTAAAGAAAATTATCTTTAATTCATTGGTCTTTGAGTGTAGGGTGAAAGATGAGCTTAAGGTGCCAATGGAGGTAGAAGTATTGGCTTTCTTATATGTGTTGGTTGGTAACATTGGGACACTTATTCAATTGTTTAGTCAAATAATTTAAATAATAAAATAATTAATGTGTTAAGATTTTTTTTAAAGAAAATTAGAAATACTTTTTTTTGTGGTTTGGATCCAACTATCATAGATCAAGATACAAGGAAAATATTTGGGCACTTTGGGGAGCTTGTATATGTCAAAATACCTCTTAAGAAGTGATGTGGAATTTGTAGCTTGGTAATAGGTCTGAATGATGCACTTTATTAATTCTAATTATAGTGTATTCATTGCTTTATATACCCAAATCCACTACAACAAAAAGACTTTAATGCTTGGGCATGCATTACCACAATTTGTGTGTTCAGTTTAATTACCAAACTAGTATAGTTTTGTGGAAAAATAAACTAAGAAATTAGATATTTTATGTATGGATATACTGAGGAAGCTTTGCAAAGAGTGCATGACATTGTTGCTAGTTAATAACTACCCACATTTACTATGGTTGTATTCATTTAATCAATCTTACAATTAATATCTAAATCATATTATTTTGTTTGTTTGTTAGTAAAAAGTTGGTGACTATTTTCATTTACTTGTGTGGGTGTAAGGAAAGAAATCGACCTCTCTCTCAGACCAACGCAATAGTGAGATTGTTGGTACCAAGCTAGCCCACAATTATACTCATGTAAGAGTGCTTTTCTTAGGCTTTAATCCATTACAACAATATTCATCAAGGCATGAAATCTCAGCATGTCACTATCACGGAATTGAACCTAGGTTGGAAGGATAATAATCATTCTACCGAACCACCCGAAGGTAAGCCCCATTAATTTCATTGTCACTAGAAACAATTATGTTCCTTTTCTAGGGCCTTGGTCCTTCAATTAAGAAGGTACATATTTATAATAAATATCTAAATCATACTATTTTGTTTTTTCATTGGTAAAATTGACCACTATTGGGATTTTAATATTTACTACAAATTATGAACTCGTTTCATTTTTTCAATACCATCTAGTAGGTTGGGGTCACACTCATGCATATCCAAATCAATGTATTAGAGTTTTTTATTGTTATGGATAAGGGTATGAAGCTTAATATTGTTATATATATATATATGGATGGTTAGGGTTTGTACCCTACCTCTAAGAAGAATTTGTATTTGGTAAGTGTGGTTGTTCCTCTTACAAATTTATGAGCTTTGATTCTTATGATTTTTTCTACGTTTTGTAGAATTAATCCTAAATCTTCTTTGAAGCATGAATTTGAATGTCTTATGATGGCATTTAGTTCTCACACTTGATGTATCTCACGAAATTGCATATTTTCATGAGTAAAGTAGGGATAGGATAACACATTGCGACATCAAATGTGAGAATATCATTCGTCCTCCATAATTATGATTTTAAACTTGTATTAACCTCTAAATTTTCCAATATATATGAGTGTGACACTCTAATATAAACTAATGTGAATCGCCAACACAAATATCTATATCATAAGTTAAGCCATTATATCCTAATATATTTACTAGGAAACAAAGTTACCTTGTTCAAATTTCGATGGATGAGTAGATTGAGTGAATTTCTTCTTCTGTCTAGTTATGTTTAGTATGATTCTTTTTTGGTTAACATATGTTTGGCTCAAAGAATCTTAGGATATACCCATATCTACCACCACCTATAAATATAGTTATGTAAAGGTGCACTAGTGGTAAATTGGTTTACACTAAGACCCCTATAGACATGTTGCCTTAGCTATTAATATTGTTGGGATAGGGTCCCCTGGGTCAGTTTTGGGGCAAAAGCCCAAGTTTTGGGGAAAAAGCCCGAGTTTTGATGTAAAAAGATGTAAAGTCTCCACCAATTGTGGTCACGGAGCGCGTAGCTAGTTAAGAGGAAAAATGGGTTTTACTCTTCTTTTATGTAACTCAAGTCAGATTTTGAAGATCTACCCATGGTCCGCAGAGCATAGGATTGTATAAATAGATGTGTCTTAGGGAGTCTAAGGCAAGTAATTAAGAATTCTATGGGTACGAGCGAAGAGGTTTAGCGCAAATATAGAAGTCTTAGAGGAGGGAAAGGCGCTGCAGCTGAGTGCGTAGAGGCCTAGAGTAGTGTTCGTTGCTGAGTGCACGTATCCTTGCAGCTGTGTGCATAGGAAAGTATTGAGTTTGTAAGCTTAACTGAATATCAATAAAGAAGTTTGTTGCAGAAATTCATGTATTTTATCTATTAACTTCTATTATGTATGAATGCGCTTTATGCTGTGATGAATAATGGTTTTATGAAATAATGATGTATTGATGTGTGACTTTACTTGATCTACATTGTTATCTAAATGTAATCAATTTTAAGTGATTACGTGAATATTATAATGCTTTCTGCTAAATTTATTGCACACTTAGGTAAATCTGAGCAAATAATGGTCTAAGAGTAATATAAAGCGCTTGCATGTAGCTAATTGATCTGTTCAGGGTCCACGAATGTTATGTCCCTATACTACTAGTGTAACCCCTATTGTTTTTAGTGAAACCCCTTTATTATATCGTTGTGCCCATGTAGTCTCCATATTGTTATTATTGTGCCCCATAGAAGCCCACTATTGTTATTTTCGTGCCCTTATATTATTATTGTTATGTCAACTCTGATTATATTATGACCCCTTAGACTCATATGTATAGAAAGGAGGTCTTGTCATTTGTATCATTCAATAATTGTTCATTTGTGTAATGTAAAGGAGGTTTCCCCCTCAAAGAGGCTGAATTATAAGGCATTTATATTTCTTTTCTATATTTTTGTGAGCTAGATTTATAACATTTGGTATCAGAGCTTTGGATTCTAGGGTTTCGTTGCTCCAAATAGGTCATCATGTAATTTTCGCTATAACGTTTTCACTATGAATTTTCAAAAGCTAATCAAAAAACCCATTTGAGAAGAAATCAATTTGAACCTCAGGTTTGAATTTCAGATCGTGTATCGCTATATTTTCGGAGATATGATCTAAGGAAATTAGGGTTTTTGTAAGCTCCAGAATTTCATCTCAAACAGGTCGTCATGGAATTTTTGATATAATTTGTTTTCTATGAAGGGTCAGACTTTGAAATTAGAAACCATCTGAGCCATCATCCTAGTGAATCCCAGGTCCAAATTTCAGATCTTTTTTCATTATATTTTCAGAGATATTATCTAAGGAAGTTAGGGTTTTTGCAAATCCTGAATTACATTCTAAACATGTGACCTTGGGAAAATCATCATAACTTTCTCATTGAGCATCAAATTGAAATTTTGTAAGAAGTTGTAGAAATAGGACGGACTATAGTTTTCTGTATATATACTTTTAGATCCAAATATCGAAACAGTGACACGTAGAATGTTGCACAAGTTCACTCTACTGAAACATTATATAATCAAGCCATCTTAGGATATTGGGAATAACTCTTTCTTGGAGAATCTAATTTTGATCAAACTGGTGGCATTGGAAAGAGGACCCAGAGAACTACTGCAGGAAGCAATTTCATATTTTGGAGAGCCAAAATTACAGAGATACAACAGATTCAATATTGAGCTCTTACAAAATGAAAAAAGAATAAGAAATGCAAAATGATATATCAAAATTACGAGACCAAGTGCAACAAAATTCACTCTCACAAAAAGTAACAGAAGCTAAGATGGATGGTTTAAAGAAAGACATGGAAGATCAAATAGAGGGTTTAAATAAAGACATTGAAGCTAAGATTAATGCCATGGAAGCTAATATGGATGGTTTGGAGGCTAATATGGAAGGCAAAATGGAAAATTTGAAGACATATTTGACAAAGTTGCTACAAGAAATGTTTACAAACAGAGAAAAGGTAGTAAAGGAAATTCACGATGAGAAAAAAAATGAATGTTAATCATGATTTCATAGACTCTAACTTAGGATTGAAGACCCACCATGTTCCAAAGACCGATATGAGGATGTTTGATGGCAAGGATCCTGGAACATGGATACTACAAATGGAGCAATTTTTCGATCTCCAAAATGTGCAAACACACAAAAGGTACGTATTGCAACTTTATATTTGGAAGCAAATAAGTTTGTATGGTATGGATGGCTTTTCTCTCATAAAAAAATTGTCACTTGGGCAATCTTTATGGAATAAATGACAACACATTATGAGGATACAAAAAGAAACACATTTTTTAGCCAATTGATAAATGTCAAACAAAAGGGTTCAATGATGGAGCACATTAAGGACTTCCAAAAATTGAACATAAGGGTAAAAGATATTCTAGAGGAGCATAGGATTGTTGTGTTCATAGGGACTTTAAAAGATAACATCCAACATGAGGTTCGTCTTTCTGAACTTGATTCATTGGAGAAGGCATTTAGGATGGCAAGAAAAATGGAAAGCAAAATTATGACAACAAGGAAGCCTACCACTCACAACTATGGAAGTGTTGTTTCCCCTAGTATTTCATAGCCTACAAGGTTGAAACCACAATAATTTGAAGAAAAAAGAGAAAAATGGATTTGTTACAGTTGTGATAGAAAATACACTAAAGTTCATAAGTGTTATGGGAAGAAATTGATTTACATAAATTGTGAAGAGGAGGAAGAAAAGGATCAAGAAACGTCAAAAGAAGAGGATATACACGAGGAACAAACCCTAAAGAAAGAAGAAATGAATCTGACCATATCTTATAATGCATTGGTCAGGATTACCACTCCTCAAACTATCAAGATAGAAGGACATATCAAGAAGAAAAAGGTAATAGTATTGATTGATTAGGACAGTACCCATAATTTTATTCATTGTAAGATAACCAAGGATTTGAATTGCTTCCTATATCTAGCACCGGAGTGTCAAGTGATAGTTGCAAGTGGAGGAACCATAAATTTCTCTAGAAAGTGCCATAATATCAAGCTATCCATGGGATAATATATATTGAATAGCCCAATTCTTTCCATTCCAATGGGTGGTGTTGATGTTGTACTAGGAGTCCAATGGCTACAATCCTTGGGTACAATAGCTTTTAATTTTCAAAAAAACTTCATGAAATTTTCAAAAGGAAATGAAGTTGAATTAACGGGTATCACAGGGAAATTGGGAAAGATAAAAAGCTCTAATGCAATGACAAAGATTCTAAAGAAATAACAAAGAGGTGTAATTGCACAATTATGTTAGCTAGAGGTTCCCACATTGAAATCATATATTTCTCCAGATCTCCAAAAAGTCTTGGACAATAATTCCAAGGTATTTGAGACTTCCAAAGGCCTCCCACCTATTCATTATCATAATCATGCTATTCATTTGATACCAGGAATTGTTCCTTCAAAAATTAGGCCTTACAGATATCCATATGCCCAAAGCAGTGAAATTGAACGTATGGTTGAAAAAATGCTAGAGGATGGTATGATTATCCAACCAAATTTAATAAATGAAGCAAGGGATGAATGGAAGAATGATGAAGCAGGGGGGAAAATCATTCAAAAGTTGCAGAAGATCCCAGTTCAAACAATATTTCCAGAACTTGACAAGGAAGCAAAAATCATATTGGAACTTGAAGCAGTCACAGAACCGAGAAGTCAAAAGCTACAAAATCGATCAATTTCAAAATATCTCATCAAGTGGAAGACTTACCCATTGAAGATTCCACGTGGATGGATGATAACTTTATACAAAAGAATCCATAACTACTCAAGCATTGAAGCCCACTATTATATTGTTGTGCCCATGTAGTCTCCATATTGTTATTATTGTGCCCCATAGAAGACCACTATTGTTATTGTTGTGCCCTTATATTATTATTGTTATGCCGGCTCTAATTATATTATGACCCCTTAGACTCATATATATAGAAAGGAGGTCTTTTCATTTGTATCATCCAAGAATTGTTCATTTGTGTAATGTAAAGGAGGTTTCCCCCTCGAAGAAGCTGAATTCTAAGGCATTTATATTTCTTTTCTCTCTTTTTGTGAGCTGGTTTCATAAGAACGAAAGCCAATCGTAGACCTTCACAAAAGTCTAGAGGATGATTGAAGGAGGTTACAGGAGTAGGCTACAAGAGCACAGAGATCTACGCGAAGGCATATCTAGGTCTTCAAAAGGACATCACACTGATCTCTGGGTGTAGAAACTTGGTTCCAGCATCCCCCATACTGCTTCGGGTGGGACATCAGTCTGCACACTGTAGATTGATGCTGAAAGGGCCAGTAGTGTAGGGATTTGTTTGGCGCAACTAACTTTGAACCTGGGTTAGGACCCCCTAAGCCAACAAATGGTTTTGTTTTCGGGACCGAGATCTGCATAAAGAGATGTGTGGTGTTGCATCAATAGAATCCGACCAAGAAGGAAATTGAGAAGTGGTTGGATAGAAAGATCCGTGAATTCATGATGCAAGAAAACATAAATCCGTGCCAAACAAAAGAATGGTGGTTGTACAGATATTTCTACATAGAAATACACGAAATCTTCTTTTGCACCTTCCCAATCGAGCTATATGAGTGGATCACTAAATTGGTAGATGACTAAGGAAGGTGGAGACTTAACAGTCCGATAGTGTGGACGCGAGAGCTCATGCAGAGGTTGGAAGCTTCTGAAGATAAGATCATGTGCGTAGTTGATCACTGGCTTGATCGAGTCATCGTAGGATTTGTTACAGAGTTCGCAGTTGATACCTCAGTCAGTTACAATGAAGCAGACCGATGCTTCTTCAAGGTACCATGAGGTAAGTATTTGAGATCTTTGAATATTTTGATTAATATGCTCTTGTGAGAAAAGAGGACTATACCATTACCTTGATGTTTGGATCTAGCGAAGTGGACAAAGGTTTAGAAATCAAGGAAAAACAGGTCCTGAATATAGTCCATTGATTGAACCTCCTTCAAGTGACGGCGAGGGAGCAGCACAACCTTCACCATAGAGCATTGTCTAGTTGATAAGGTAGGGTTTTCCATAGATACCTCATCCATCCACACCACCTCCACCTTCACCTCCACAACATACTCCTTCACCCACACCACCACCACCACTGTCACTGGTCAACATGTCGAATACGATGAAGTTGCTAGTTTTCAAAGGCTTAGGAAGTGAGGACCTGGATCAGTTTTGGTTTGTTGCGAAGGTTGTGTGGATGACACAACACATTATGGATGATAATATAAAGAATGCACAGTTACTCGCTGCTCTGCAGGACCGCGTGCTAACATGGTATGTTAAGTATTTCACTAACAATCCGTTGGCATCGTTGGCAGATACTCAGACTGCTTTGAACAAGGAATTCAGTAAGCCTAAATTTGCCTCGCAGTCAGTCATTGGATTTAAGGAAATCATGATGAGGCCCGGTGAAATGCAATGGGAGTTAGATCAAAGACTGAAGTGCGGGATCCGTGAAGCTAATATGAATCTCACAAATAGCCAATGCCACGATTGGTTTATCGCTGCACTCCTACCCCACTTAAGGACTGCTTTATCACAACAAAAGATAGGAACTCAGGCGGAAGCCCTAGAAATTGTGATGAGATTGCATGACACACCTATCTAGGATGCGTCTTTGGGAGTTCAACATATTCTTGCAGATTTGCAGAACCTCTACTTAGAGTTACAGAGCTTGAAAAAGAAAAAAGTGGCTCGACCAGAGGCGCGCGAAGAAGTTTGGTGTCTCAAGTGTAAAAAACTAGGGTATGATAAATATCACTACCACGTCTTCATGAATTACATCAAAGGAGGGGGGTCTATGCCCCTAAGGCAGAAAGCTCCAACAGGACCAAGTGCAGGGCCCATGCTATGGTGCATTATTTGTCAAGTAGCTGGAAAACATGTAACAAACAATTGTCATTTGCTGCAAAAGTTTGTACAAACACCACAACAATTGTTCTACGATTTCTGCAAATAGGTGGACCATGACGAGTTCCACTGTTGAAACTATGAATTAATGATGGAAAGAATGCCTATGTATCAAATGCAAGAATAAACTCAGCCTCTGAATTAAGGTGTTGGGAGAACGCATGGAGGATATTTGGGGTGCGGACGAGGCCAAGGAAGAGGAGGACCTGGTAGGGGTCGGGGGCAGGTCATTTGTTACAATTGCAGAATGACGGGGCACTACGCATGAGAGTGTACAAATCAGACATGCCCATCATGTAAATACTATACTCAATTTGACCATACAATCAAAGATTGTCTTGTGCTGATGGCCAAGATGCAGGAAAAGAAGGTGCAACCTTAACATCCTACCCAGAAATTACAGATGATGAGAGCCAAGCCGTGTGAAGAGGACTCGAATGTGAATATTTTACTACAAAGTGAGATCACGACTGGTAGCAATAATTGAAAGTATCGTTAAGAAGGTGGATGGGTCTGCAAGGCTCCAGAAAGGAGGTTGGGTTTGATCTTGAGCGTGTAAAGGAAACTTTCATGGAAGCAAAGAAAAGCTTTGCTAAGGCCTCTACCTCAAGAAGTCAGGACAAGCTTCCTGTAGAAGTTGACCCCTATGTGCTTGCCACCTTCTTGGAGACCTATATCAAACTACTATGTGATAGTAAGGTTGTGAAAGGGATACAAGAGTTGATAAACAAATGTGTCAGTAAGGATAATACTTCTGATGGACCCCACATAGTCAGAAAGATCGGTAAACATAAGGCAAGAACAGGGTGCGAGATGAGGCTTATTGCACAAATAGGAGACTATGAGATGGACCAGGTTATTTTGGATTTGGGTTTCGACGCAAACTTATTGCCTAAATAGACCTGGGAGAGAATGGGGATACCTGCACTACAATGGTCTCCAATTCATCTAAGGATGGTGAAACAGTGGAAGATTTACCTTATAGGACGATTTCATGGAGTTACCATAGATATAGAAGGTGTGAGTGCGCTAGCCGATTTTTAAGTAATAGAGATTTTTGATGATAAAAATCCATACCCTGTGCTCTTGGGAATTGATTGGGCTATCGACATGAATGGGGTCATCAATTTGAAGAAGCAGACAATGTCGTTTGCAAGGAGATTGCTCCATGTTGTAGTACCATTGGACCCTGCAGAAGGACCGCGCTATACTAAACCGGTCTACGACTATGAGAAGAGTCTTGATGATTTAGATCAGATCTATGAAATCACAGTGTGAGACCAAGACTGGGTTAATCCAATAGCTAATGGACGAATTGCATGGGACCATGAAATTTCTTGTACCTCAGATTCAGATGAAGCGTTGGAATATTGGAAAAATAGGCTGCATGAAGTATCCACATTGTGCTGCAACATCATGACCAAATCACTTCGTTGTGTGTTGTCGCAGGTAATAAATTTTCCGTATTACGATGGTTTAATTGACGTAGATAAATTTTTGGATGCTTTTGAAAGAGAAGTTCTAGAGGATTACCGCTTTTAGGCATTGGACTGGGCACTATGCGCTATGTCTGCCTGGTGGTGGGGTATGCACAAATACAACTTTGATGAGTGGCGTGATTATAAAAGGATGAGAGTAACACGATTTGGTCATCCTAAAGTACGGGTAACTGAGAAGTATGATGGGAGGAATGATCTATGTGATCATTTGGCTAAATGGACTAAGTTATATGGAATGGAGCCACAACCAGAATGGGTGCATTTATTTTGTCACACTCTAGACATAATCCCTATGAATTAGTATTTGGAAATGAAGCTCTGCCATGGCACCACGGAGTGGGATGTCTTAAGAGAAGGGTTCGTGAGGATAATCAAGTTTGAAGATGGGTTCGAAAGTATTGATGAGGCATTGTAGGAGGTTAGGGTAGCAATATTTTGAATCCCTCGAGATCCTTTGGAATTGGTTCAACCAGACTAGAGCACCCAATTGTGCCATGTGATGGAATGCTATAATATGACTGCTAAAGTGGAGGATGAGGATCCAAGGAATATCGATATCCCAGAAGCAGAAGGCCACCACAAGGTTGAAGGTCTGCAGATAGAGAACCCAGATATCACCCCATCGCTGAAGACCAGGCAGGTAAACGTTGGTACTAAAGCGGAGCCTAAATTCATGAATATAGGAGATTATTGGGATGATTCCACAGTGGATAAAGTCGTTGAGTTGCTCCACGAATATCAAGATTTGTTTCCTACAAAATGTTTGGACTTGAAAGGCATCATAGGAGATTTTGGAGTGATGAAAATAACTCTGAAATAGGACACGAAGCTCGTTAAATAGAGGTCATATCGCCTTAATCCCAAATACAAGGAAAAGGTCCACTTGGGATTGGAAAAGATGCTTGAAGCAGGTATTATTGAACCAGTGGAGGAATATGATTGGGTATGCCCGATGGTAGTTCAGCAAAAGAAGTAGAAGGATGAAATAAGGATTTGCGTAGATCTATGAAATCTTAACGATGCATGTGTCCATTATCCTTTCCCAACATCGTTTACTCACTAGGTCTTGAACAATGTTAGAGGACAGGCGCCCTATTCATTTACTGATGGGTTCTTTGGATACCATCAAATCAAGATCACGCCATAAGACAGGAGTAAGAAAACCTTCGCGATGGAATGTGGGTGTTTTTAGTATACAGTGATGCCCTTCAAACTCAAGAGTGCGCTGACGATATTCTCTCGTGTAGTCATCGCGGTGTTCAAATAATTTATTGACAAATTCTTGGAGGTATATTTTGATGATTGGACAGTGTTTGGACTAGTAAAGAGTCATGTAGCTAGTCTGCGCTTAATGTTGGATACGTGCCAAAGATATCAAATCACATTGAACTTGAAGAAGTGCTTGTTTTGTGTCCCCTTTGGGATTTTGCTAGGTCATGTGGTATGTAGGAAAGGAACCATGGTGGACCCTACCAAGATCACAGTAATAATCAATTTGGAAGCCCCAAGGAGTGTTAAACAGTTGTGTGCAATGCTGGGCCATACTATGTACTATCGAAAGTTTATCAAGGCTTATGCTCAAATTACCACGCCCATGGAGAAGTTTCTAAAGAAGGACACTACATTCTATTGGAATGAAGAATGTCAGCGCAGTCTCGGTGTCTTGAAGGAGAAAGTGGTTACCACACCGATCTTGGTCTTCCCGAATTGGAAGAAATAATTCCATGTGCATGTTGATGCCTTGTGTATTGCGTTGGGAGCAGTGCTAACACAGGCTAGCAAAGGAGAACTGGATCACCCTATAGCATTTGCAGGAATAAAATTGTCAAAGGCTAAGAAGAATTACTCCACAACAGAAAGTGAAGGATTGGCTATGGTGTACGCGCTCCAAAAATTCAGACACTACTTGTTGGGCAAACATTACAAGATGTACACAGACCATTTTGCATTGAAGTATTTATTCAATAAGCCTGCGTTGGGGGGGAATATGCAGATGGATATTGTTATTCCAAGAATATGATTTTGAGGTAATTCTGACGCTAGCAAGGTTGAATGCAAGACCTAACCATCTATCGTGCATAGAGATAGGAGAAGAGCCTACTAATTTGGAGGAAGGGCTTCCTGACTTGTAGCACTTCACAGAGCACGTAGTAGATAACCACTTTGTAGATATTATCCACTTTCTGACTACAGGGATAGCTCCAGGAGGATACACTAGCCAATAGAAAAAAGAGTTGGTAGTGCACGCGGCAGATTTCTCTGTAATTGTCAGACATTTGTATAAAATGGGATCGTATGAGATACTTCGATAATATGTGCTTGATTTTGAATGAAATAGTATCCTCGCTGAAGCTCATGGAGGCATTGTGGGAGGGAATTATGCAAGACAGGAAACAATGCATTAAATTTTGCGTGCTAGGTTGTGGTGGCCAACGCTACATAAAGATTATAAGGCATGTGATGCATTTCAGAGAACGGCAGGTCGTCGTGGAGGGATGAGCTTCTGCTGAATCCATAGGTGTCATTGCATCCATTTGAGAAATGGACAATTGATTTTGTAGGACTAATTCAGCCCCCAGGTAAGAAAGCAGCTGTGTGATATATCATCTCTGCGACAGAATATTTGACAAAATGGGTGGAGGAACAGCCTGTGAAGGACTGTATAGGGGCAATAACATCAAATTTTTGGTTTGAAAATATGTTGACCAGGTTCGGTTGGCCGAAGGTATGGATGAGTGATCGTGGTACACATTTTCTTAATGAAATGATCAGTGAGCTAATAGAAGAGTTCCAGGTTCACCATCAGAAAAGTACACCCTATCATCCTCAGGCCAATGGAATAGTTGAGGCTTTCAATAAGATATTGGAAAGTGCGCTGACAAAGGTTTGCAATGTGTAGTGGAATTATTGGTATATGCGCGTATCGACGGTATTATGGTATTACAGGACTACTTACAAAAAGTTAACAGGTCAGACGCATTTCTCATTGGTTTATGGTGTAGAGGTTGTAATGCCTATGGAATATATCATGCCTAGTCTATTTATAGTAGCTTTCATAGGAATGATGGACTGCAAAGCCTTAGAAGAATGACTCACACAACTAATGAATCTCGAAGAAGATAAGTCTTTGGCTCGATTCCATCAACAGGTTCAGAAGCAATGCAAAAAATCTTGGCATGATCAACACATCAAACTACACACTTCAAGGTAAATGAATTCATTTTATTATATGATAGCAAGTTCGCTAAGTTTCTAGGAAATTTTTAGATGCACTAGTTAGGGCCATATGTCGTCAAATAAATAATAGATGATGGCACAGTTCAGCTTCCAAACTTGAATTGCGAACCATTTCCGGGAAGGGTAAATGGAAGCCAATTGAATCCATACATAGGCGATTCGGCTCAATGACTACATGATAATAAGACACTCTTAGCACTCTAGGCAGTTGCAAGAAAGAACAGGACTACAAACTGCATTTCTCGGTTGGTGGAACTACGGGACAACGGGGCTACATGAAAAAGCATGATGTCACAGTATTAGAAGGTATGTGAAGGGATCTGCGCTATGAGGGGAGATACAGCGCAACATAGCCAGAAAGTGACCGTTACAGCCACTGTTCATGATTTGATAGCCAGGAGATGGTTAAGAGGAGTAGGGGATCAGCATTTAAGGCTAAAATATTTGAAGAACTGTCACCAAATTAGCATTTATGGATGGATTTTGGGGGGAAAAATCGAATTTGAATTCAAATTCACCTATAAGTTATGCGTGGCCATCTAGTAGAGAACACTTTGCATCCTTAGAATTTTTGAGTTGTGTTGTCTGTTGTTTATGAATCCTTAGTTTTTCGCAAATTTGGTCTTGAGATCTGTGTTTTATACTTTACCTAAGGATACCCAGTGTTTTATTCTCAGCAATATGTCTGGACTAGGTGAGACTTTAAGAATTGGAGGAACTGTTGCCTCCAAAGGAGTGACTCCAGTAGTTGTGAGCATGGAGGCTCCAGCTCCTGTGCCTACGGCACCGAGTTGCCCAAGCCAAGTCCTACACCAGTGTGTGAAAATACCATGCCAAAGAAAGACAAGTAGAAGAGGCCAATGCCAATGCGTGAGTCGCTAAGGAAGCACTCTGCCACCAAGGCCTAGAAAAAAGATAAACATCCAGTGAAGGATAAGGAGAAAGTTGTGGATTTGGATGCTGAGGGCATGGATCCCATCTCCAAATTTCTGGATTACATCCCTCTATGTAAGGGAAAGGTGAAGGTCACTAAGGACCCATATGTGGTGAAATTCCTCACAAATATGCCCCTGCTACCAGAAAGCATCACCTTTGAAGGCCCACGCCTAGCATTGATTCCCCATTTAAAAATCGAAGATTGGGATTTGTCGGACCATGAGAGGTTCCCACTCCTCATGATGAAGAACTATATGAAGTGGGTGTACTATAAAGAATCTGGTGTCACCGCATTGGAGTGATTCGAGTGGAGTCATAGTGTGAATCAGTCGAGGTTGCTAAACCTGTTGTGGGTGCCCCACTACCACCACTCCAACAACAATATCATCTGTATCAAGAAATTGCTAACCCTGGTACATGATGGATGTATGTGGATGAGCACACCAATCCCAATCATAGACATGTTGATCCATTAGATCACACTCCTGCTACATCCAGGCTTCAATTCGACCAAGGAGTTTGGAGGAAGAACCAGTGAGCGCAACCTAGCAAAAAAGATGAAGAAGAAGTTCGATCTACTTAAGAAGCCACACGAGTACTCCATCACATATATCAAAGACCCTATGGTACCAATAGTCACATAGATCCTCGCTGGCAAGGTTATGAGGAAATGTCATGTGGACAAGGTTCTGGTGCCAGTAATCTCATTAGCTACACAGTGCGCAGAAGGCGTGAAGTTTAATTGGTCGCACTACCTATGCAATAAGCTCCTTGCGAATTATCACGAGGCTCAAGACAAGAGTAAAACCTTCCACCACACATGGTTTTTTCTCTCCATCATGCTAGTAGCTTGGGAGCTGTCGGAGGATAGCCAGTTTCCTCCCTTGGAGCAAGGATTGTCAAAGGCTGCATAGTTTGCCTCACTTTGGGCCACAAAGGACTCCACGTGTGTCATGAAGAAAAGAGTGTTCTGGGTGTTGATGGAGATGAGCCTTCTCATGGCCATCAACCAGAAGAAATGATTGTCCTTGACTATGTTTGAGCAGTTATCAGAGTACACAAAGTTTAAGGTAGACTTCCATCGCGTGTATATCAGGGTGCAAAAAGGATCCGTAGAAGAAGTGTTTTGATATGTCTTATCTTGCCACAAATGGTGCCATTCAGGATGTTTTCAAGCATTGGATGACAGATTGGCATTCTCCATCTAATCTGGCCATGGGAACTAGTAAAAGCATGGGGAGTTTCATGGAGAAAAAGGAGGCAGCAAAGCAAGCAGTCTAGTAGTTAGCCAAGAAGTGAAGGAAGGAGGCCGAGGAGAAGGCCCGACTGGAAAAGGAGCACAATGCAAAGTAGCAAGATGGATAGGAACAACATGACTCTAAGCAGAGTGGTAAATCCCTTTCACCCCAGACCAAGGAAGAGGATCAGTCAGAGCATGGAGGTGGAAAATATGAAGAACAAAGCACTCCATTTCGGGTGAAGAGGTATAGGGAATAGCAGAAGGAGCGGCCCTGAAGAAGTTGAAAGAGACCAAACTAGCGTTGGATCCCATCATGCTCATAGAAGGTAATCTTGACGAGATTGGAGATAAAGTGCAAGATACCACAACAAAACTGTTACAGCAGTTCGAACAAAAACACTTGAAGTTGCTAGACACTATTCAAAAGGATATACACAAGTTGCAGATCTAAACCAATAGGATACAGGTGGGTATAGGGCAGGTGAGTGCCGCACATATGAGCTTCGCACCAGGAACTAGTTATGCTATAGAGATGGTCTGATTAGTCGATCTCCTCCAAGAAGTCATGCTACCCAAAGGGTCTTTGAGTGTGGAATCGGCCGATGACAAGGTCATTGTGAGTACTCTAAAGAACACTGGCCTCAACCTCGTGGAGCTCCCCAATGAGTATCTTTACACACTGTAGATAGGTGTGACAATGGAGCTAAGAGTGTAGGAGCACCACGCTATCAGCTTAATCAGCAAATACCGAGTGAATAATGAGAAAATGTTCATCGAGAAGACAGAGGCCTTGAAGGCAAAGGAAACAATCTAGGTGCAGAGCGCCCAACATGCGGCCACAGTGGCAGAGGCTTGCAGGACAGTGCTGAAGTTGTACATACCTGAGGAGGCACTACTTGTGGCCAAGATCAGGAAACTTGCAGCAGGTGTCCACGATGCTAAGACAGAGGTCGACCAAGTTCAGTTCTATCTCAACCTAAAAATAATATAACTGGAGCTCAGGTCATAGCCTTCGACCCCACCATAAGTTAGGGAACAGCGCAAAGTTGTTGTTAAGGATGCAATAGCCACTATCGATGTTGCAGTTGTGGGCCACAGAGCTTCATTTGAGCAAGCCATGGAAGTAGTGATGACCTTGCAAGAAGATCCCAACCTGGAGAGATTAAAAATAGAGACCCGTGAGATTCAACAGCACTACGATGAAGTGCGGGAAACGATGCACACAGTGGCTACAACGTAGCACCTCGCCAAGTTGCAGGGAGGGAAGCAACTCCTTACATAGGTGGAAGCCACGCAAAGAAAAGAGGTAGTCCTAAAGGTGTGGATGGATACTTGGTTGGAAGAATGCTACCAAATCTCTGCCAACATACAAGAAAAGTTGGCGAACCTGTAGCTTACACAGCAGAAGATCAAGTAGGATAGCAAAGGACTAGCCACAAAATAGCTAGTCGAACCAGTGAAGCACGCAGCCTTGCAGAGCGCGACTGAAGTAGTAGTGGTGCAGGTGGATTTGGGGGATCTTTGCAGCAAGATCTCCATGCCATCCGAGTGACTCGAGGGTGAGTCACAATATTTGTGTTGGGGGCCTGTTTGGGTAGTGTCCCTGGGGTCAGTTTTGGGGCAAAATCCCAAGCCTTGATGTAAAAAGATGTAAAGTCTCTGCAAATTGTGGTCATCGAGCACATAGCTAGTTAAGATTCAAAAAGGGTTTTACCCTTATTTTATGTAACTAGAGTTAGCTTTTGAAGATCTACCCATGGTTTGCAGACTGTGGGATTGTATAAATAGATGTGTCCTAAAGAGTCTAAGGCAAGTAAGTAAGAATTCTATGGGTACAAGTGAAGAGGTTTAGCGTAGAGATAGAAGTCTTAGAGGAGGGAAAGGCTCTGAAGCTGAGTGTGTAGAGGCCCAGAGTAGTGTCCACTACTAAGTGCGTGGACCCCTGCAGGTGAGTGCGTAGGAAAGTCTTGACTGTGTAAGCTTAATTGAATATCAATAAAGAAGATTGTTGCAGAAAATCCTGTGTTTTATCTATTAACATTTGTTATGTATGAATGTGCTTTATGCTGTGATGAATAATGGTTTTATGAAATAATAATGTATTGATGCACGACTTTACTTGATCTACATTGTTATCTGAATGCAATTAATTTTAATTGATTACATGAAGATTATAACGCTTTCTCACACACTTAGGTAAATATGAGCAAATAATGGTCTAAGAGTAATCTAAAGCACGCGTACGTAGCTAATTGACCTATTTAGCGTCCGAAAAAACCAATCATAGACCTTCATGAAGGTCTAGAGGCTGATTGAAGGAAGTTACAGCAGTAGGCTGCAAGAGCACAGAGGTATGAGCGAAGGCAGATCTAGGTCGTCAAAAGGACATCACACTGATCTCTGGGTGTGGAAGCTTGGTTCAAGCATTCCCCCATACTTCTTTGGGTGATACTTCAATCCGCGCACTACGGATTGATGCCGAAAGGGCCAGTAGTGTAGGGATTTGTTTGGTGCAACTAACTCTGAACTTGGGTCAGGACCCCCTAAGCCAACAAATATAATTAACACAAAATCAATAAACAAATCAATAGAGAGAGGATTTTTGTGGGTTATATTTCCCAAGTAGCATGATAGGCCTTAGACTAACTCTTTTGGTGCTACTAGGTCCTCCCCTTTACTCCTTATAGAGCTAGTGTTGGAGTGTTAGCTAATTAATTAAAATGTATCATGGTAAATCAATATTTTACTCTCTTGGGTATTTTTTACAAGGCCTCCAATATTTTAATGAGGCGGGGACTAATGGTTTTACAACTATTTCTATTGTATTATGAGTTCTTTTATATCATAATTATTGATTATTTAATATTTTGTATTTTCATAATGAGAGAAATTCTTACTAAAACATATAATCTTCATTATTTTTAATAAACTTATCATTGTTATATAAAATTTAATGAGAAATTGATTTAAATAAATTTTCAATAAGTGTTAAAACATTTATATATTGAAAAAAGGGTGTAAATATTTAATGAGAAGTTGATTTAAATTGTAGTGCCTCACTCTAGTTGATTGAGTTTGATATTACGATAACCTTAATATCACCTTATGGCTCATATATTATTCTTTGAGGACCACAGGTCAAAGATTCAATTATTTTAGTTTTATTATTAGTGATGTGATAATAATTGTGAAGTACCAGTTTGAAGACTATGTGGAATCATGTTGATGAATTCATTAGGTTGTCTTATTTACATATTATGAGGACTAGCTTCTTATTTACAGTTAGCAATTATGTTAATGATTATGTCATAGTGATAATTTTTCATGTACAATTATATCATTAACTAACATTGTGAGTAGATACTACAAATGATTATTGAATGAGGCTAGAGACCACCTAGATGCACCTGCATGTGATGACTTAACAACTTCTAGTTCGATCAATTACATTCCATTGGCACTAAAATTTAAAGTTCTAACTCATATTATGTTATTATTACTAATGGCATGATAATGGCTACAGGAACAAGTCAGTTGCTTGGCCAAATGACTCATACATGGGTGATGGGGCTGCACAAGATAGATGGAACATCATGGGAGGGGTGGGATGTCATCCCTAATTCCATCCGCTAGTACTCCCATTGTGATTTGGACTCAAAGGAATTAGGATACCTTTCCCTTGAAGCTCATGATGTCATGAAGACAAACCCTGGATTGGGTTTTTCATGAGGATTCACTAGGGGGTGTGTATCAAGGCATACTCCTTAATCCCTAGTACCATTAGTCTAACCATAGAGGGACACATGGGAGATGATAGTGGTCTTCATTGTCCCACCCATTTATTCCCCTCATAATCATATGATTCTTGAAGGGCAAGCGGCATGAAACCCTTGGAACTTCAAAAAGAAGTTCTTGAAGGGAACAACTAGCTTGGTACCCTTGGCATCAGGAATTAAAAGCTAAAATATAATTAAGGGATGATGATCATGCAATTATGAGAACTAATTCACATAATGTAGTAAATGGGATTTCATAATCAAATTAATTAAGTCATAAGAAAACCTTGGGAAAATGGAGAATAGAAGGAAGTACAAAAGCTATACCAAAGAGTAACTTTTCCCTCCTCACATGTGGAAAACCTTAAGTATATAATGTGTATCTAAAATAACTCCAAAATATGTAAGTGTTTGTAATAACAAAAGGGGAAAGGTACATAGAGTTAAATTAGAAATATTAATCCAAGGATAGTTTAACCTCATTAAGAAAATAAGGTTGTGTATGAATTTAAAAAATAATAATTTAAAATTAGAGAAATTTATTTTCACAAAATAACCTCCATGTGGAAAGAGTACAACACAAACATCTTCATCCAAGATTTCATCTTGAGATAAACTAGGGATTAGTTGTGGAACAAAACCTAACACCTGTCAGTTGACTTCAGTAATGAACACAACATAGGGAGTATAAAAGAGGATTAAGTGACAACTAGGAGAAGAATAGGGAATCATGTGGGGGTGAGGGAAAATATCCTTTTTAATACGAAATTAAGTAAATAATTTTAGGAGAGCCTTGGTGAAAGGTTAACACATGGATAGGTGAATAATCAGATTATTGGATTAATAAAAAAAGGTGACATGTGTTAGCTATGAAGCCTCCTATAAAAGAAGGATCAATCTATGAGATAGGGGACTCTCTTTGCTCTACTATTGTATAAATATCCTAATGTTGTTTTTTTTTAATACTAAATACTAAGTTCTATAGTGATTTTAATGAAATGGAGGATCTTGGAGCGGGAATTCTTGAACTGAAGTGCTCTCCTCCAATTTCTAGTGTTCTTCCTCCACCGTACAACCTCATTGCATCTTGGGGGTCTATGGGGAAGAAGAGTACCCAAGGAGTAGGATAGGAGGTCAACCACTAAGTCGGTAACATTCATCCTGAATGCAAAAAACTCCACATGTATAAGGACAACATAAATGGAGCACAAGAATCAGTGGACTTGAGATCAAGATTCCTTTTCCTGTTGGTGCACAACATCATTTGTGTTAGAAAAGACTCTCTTATATGATTATTATTTTTGTTGTAATAATTTATCAGATTGTAAAAATTAAGGATACGATGTATAGTTGTAAATTTCTTGAATGTTAGTATATGCGCCTTGAGCTATTGTATAATTCATATGTTGGTTTTCATCATTCAACAGATGATTAATTTTAAAAGAAAACCTCCCATTTCTTATTACCTTGTAACTCAGTAACTTGGAATGCACAACTTATTTTGCTAATAAAATGTATGCATGGCATCCTCTATAAAGTAATTCATGTGCTATTATCTCATGTTTATTTTTGGTTTTAAAAAATGTGTAAATGGTCCATTTAGGAATGGTTCCTAAACTTGGTATCAAAGTTAGGTTCACACATTGGGCCTTGGAACCACCATCCTGTCCATTTCCCATTAAGAATGATCAATTGCCACTATAAATAGATTAAAATAATAAGCTATTAGAATCCAATTCCAAATAGATACTTGGTAATTACAGCTATTGTGAATTTATTTTGACACAAACCTCTCATGGAACTTCCACAACACGTTCTTTAACATATCTACCATGATTTTTTTGTTCATGTTGAACTATTCAATGAACCCCATGATTTTTTTCTCATGTTGAACTATTCGATGAAATAAACGATGGCAGTGTTATTGTAGGCCTCCTATACCTTAATTTTTGAAAGATGTATTTGTGGATTTTCTCAATGTAACTCCTATACCTCATTTTTATCCTTTGATCATTCCTATTCATATCATGGATAGTAATGCACAACATGAGTTCTTTCGCTCTGGAAAAACATTAACAAATGCCCTATATTTTCATAGAGTA
This sequence comes from Pinus taeda, assembly GCA_000404065.3. Lineage (NCBI taxonomy): Eukaryota > Viridiplantae > Streptophyta > Pinopsida > Pinales > Pinaceae > Pinus > Pinus taeda. The sequence continues at coordinate 151,471 of APFE030239001.1, read as the reverse complement.
AGCATGGATAATCCTTCTCCAATTTCCTGAAATATTCAAAGGAAATATTTCTGGCTTATTGATCCATCCAATGTTTTTTTCCTATTGATCACCCCTATAAATAGTTCAACCAATGCTTCTAGATGATGCAACGCTTTGTGAAGACTATCGACCACAATAATTACGGAAGTAGCTCCCACCATCATTTTTTATTTCAAAGAATATGTTAATATGGTGCCATCTAGAGGTTCCTAAACAACAAAATCCCATTCTTTGACCATCCTACCCAAACCCTCATCAGCATGTTGAAAAATGTAGCAAGAAATTCTCAATTCGATTTTGCCTTGATTAAATTTAGAAAAATTGAATTTCCACATCAGCAAAAAACTTGGATGATTTTAACTTGTGTGAAATGGCTTGTGTCGCCTAATTTACTTAGTAAATTCGAGTTGGAGGAGTTATAGTTCATTTCAGCATGTGTGATTGCTAATTTGTAGCAATCAAGGTGAGTTATCTTAGGTTGTTTTCAGTTAAACTAGTTCCAACTTTTGTAGAAACTAGCGGAAGGTTAGTTAAGGAGTGGGAATTCAATCAAACTCTGTGTTCATCCAGTTAACTGATCAATCAACCCAAAATATCTAGTTCATGCAAAGATTTCAAGTTCACTAGGCTTGGTGTAGATTCCAAGGTAGTGTAACATCAGTTGTAGACTAGGATTAAGTGTATAGGTGTTGGATGCAGTTAGATGATTGGCCTAAAGGAATTGTGCAATCAATTTTACAAATTTCCTAAACAATAAGGGCCGAATTCCTCAAGGAATAATGCAAGGAAATAACAGCTCAAGTAGAGGAAAATTTTGACTAAGTCTGGGTCAGAGCCTTTAAGTGAGCAAAGAGATAGGATATTATTGTTGTTATTTTGGAGTATCTAGGAGCTAAATAGTCTCTTATTTATCTAAATGAATTTTTAAAAATTACACATAAAGCAAGTGCACGACATGGTTTTAGGCATGTAGAGATGGCATGTAGTATGAAAAAAAGCTAGGAAAGTTGGTAGAGGATTGCGAGGTGGATTTTGGAGTATGTAAGACCAAGGTATCCTTGTAATATATAATCCTAGCATCCTATGATGCAATCATAGGGATGGATTAGTTAGAACCACATGAGGCAATTCTATACTACAACGACAAGATACTACATTTCAAAAATGATGAAGGGCATAGAAAATCCCTGATGGGAATGAATTGAGGGGTGTCTCTAAGGTTAATCTCATTGATGTAGCTGATGAAATGTAGATGAATGGAATGTCAATTATTCAGGGTTGTAGCACTAAATGATAAAATCGACTTTGAAAATATAGATAGGCATCCAATTCTTGTTGAATTTAGGGATGTATTTCTAAATTTCTTGGGATACCCTCAAAAAGAGAAATTGGTTTCACCATTGACCTAAAACTAGACACAGAGCTTATTGCAAAGGCACCATATCGTATGTCAAATCTAAAATTAAAGTAGTTGCAAATCCAATTAAAGTAATTATGGGACTTGGGGTTCATACAACCGAACATATCTCTATGGGGAAGAAGAGCACCCAGGGAGTATATTTGGAGGTCAACTAGTGAGTCGAAAACATTCAGTCAGGACATAGAAATCTCCACATGTGTACAAGAACTACATCAATATATGACAAGAATCAGTTGAACTAAGATCGATATTCCATTTCCCCTTGGTGCATGGCATCATTGGTATTAGAAAAAACTCTCATATATGATTATTTTTGTTGTAATAAGTTATCGGATTATAAAAGTTAAGGAAATGATGTATAGTTGTAAATTATTTTATTGTTGATATATGTGTCATGAATTATTGTATAATTCTTATGTTTGTCGTCATTATTCAATGGGTTATTTATTTTAAAATAAAACCTCCCATTACTTATTACCTAGTAACTAAGTAACTTGGAATGCACAAGTTATTTTGATTAAAAATGTGTGCATAACATCCTGCATATAATAATTTGTGTTATTATCTCATTTTTTTTTTAATTTGTAAATGTTATACTTAGGAATAGTTCCTACTTAAATGAATTTTCAATAAAATGTTAAATAATATTTATATATTTAAAAAAATTACCTATTTTTTGTATAAGTAAAATTATTTTGAGTTTAACTTTATAAATTATATATATATATATATATATATATATATATTATATATATATATTATATTTTTATATATATATATAATATATATATAATTATTTATTTTTTCTTTTATTTTAAAATTAATATCTTTTATTAATTTACCTATAATATCAATTATATGTTTATACTTCCTACAAGGTTTTGGTTTGTTAGAATGCCCTCCTATAATTAGTTTTAATATAAAATATTTCTAATTCTTGTGTTGAATCATCTTTACAAGGGTTGTGGTGTGAATACGAATGTGTTGACGGTGCTAGAATTCGATCAACCAAGGCAGTCTCCTTGATGAAAAGTCCCAATTAGACTTTGCATCATTTGGTGTAGGATCCTTTCTGAAAATAAGGCCCGACTACTATATGTTCTTAGAGATTTTCCTTGGCTACAGAGGTCAGCATAAGAGAGTAATGCACATGTACTTTCAGGTGAACAAGTGGGAATGCCTTGTTAAAATTATACAAATGTAGTCAAATTCCACTTTTGACATATCATATGATGAATATAATATTTGCAATAAACTCCTCTTTTCTAGAGGACCAAAATTGACCTAAATATCACCTCATTTGGACAAGTAGAAGTTGGTTTTTGAATTTATTTATTTACTCGTGTATATTGGTTTAGGTCGGCCCTAAGCACATGTACAATTGGATAGGTTGCCCTCAACATCAAGTGGGCCCTCATGAAGTCCTATATATATAAGATACTTCAAGCTCATTTGGATGCAGTCATCAAGCACTCTCTTCTCTCTTCTATTGTTTGGTTCACACAACTATTGCAAAAGAAAGCTTGCGCAAAGGGTCTGAAACTACAAGGTCGAAGCTCGCACATGTCTGGGGTTTTTGATCCATAAACTCTTGCACATAACTAAGGATTTTCGTCCTTATAATCTAGCATATTATGGTCCTAAGAGAATCTAGGAATTCTAAGACACTTGCACAGGGTGTCTAAGGGAGTGTACGGGAAGCTAGTGCTTCCACAGTCCAGATTAGTCCCAACCGCACTCATCCAATCCTCTAGAGAGCATCTAGATCTTCCTTAGACACTCAAACACAATATCTCTACATGTGTCTTGGACCAAAATATGAGTTATCAGTATGTAGTAGTGTTCAGCAGTGTTCATCACAGTAATAGCAGTAACGAGCAGTTAACTAAAGTCAAGGCAGTGCATTACAATCCTTAGAATCAAGATTTTTTATGATAATTATGTTTAAGGGCATGTTATGGATTTTATAGTTTTTTTTGCATAGATAAAGATATGGATCATTGTACTATCTTTTTTTGAATCATTTGATGATGATCTAATAAGAAGAAGAATTTATAAGGGTTTTCCCATAGTGGGTTTTTTGCTGGTCTCCAACCAATCCTCATGTCTCTATGTGTGTATTATTTTCTTCTATTGTTCCTTTATGTTTCGCTACATTGATGATGATGATGATGGTGTTCTTTCTACATAATTGCATATGCTAATGAATAATTTTGTAGATTTGAATAATGTAATGATGATATGGGGTGAACTTAATGGGTTAATAAAGAAATGTAATTATGAAAGAAAAGAGCAATGTAGCCCTATGAAAAATTAACATGGTATCAGAGCTAGGATGAAGAAAATCCATGGAGATCACCTTGATGATGAAATTATTGATGGAAGCAAGAAGAGGATGGTGGAGACCTAAAAGAATTGTAGGGTTTGAAGAAAACCTTGGACAACTTTATTATTAAGGTTTGATGGATTTTATGAGGTTAGGGTTGGAAAGAAAACCATGGTTTATGGAAACGACATAAGATATAGAATTATCAATGTGAGGAGGCTCAATCTCTTGTGAAAATTTTGATGAATCCCTAGATGGGATAATCCCTAGTAGGCCTAGTTGGTTGATTTAAGGTAACATTGGTATGCAGACTTGGATGGTGATGGCCGGTTCAAGAGGGAGAGGATCACCTCTCATTGAAGATAAGTATTTCTTAACTTATGATGCCTCTTACTTTTATTTAGACTTATGGATATGACTATTATGTTTATTGTTTATACTTCCTACATATGTCTTTGAGTATATGGATGTTGCTAACCTCCTAGTTGAGATGAGAGGACTGGATTGTTCTTAAGTATCATCTGAAATGCAGGAAAGATGGATAGAGATGGAAAAGCTTAAGAGACACTATATGAAAAAATGACAAAGTTATTCAAGTTTCCCATGTATAATGAAAAGGTGCACAAGTATTTGAATACCATAAGGTATGCATGGTATGTTGTATTTCAATTATAGCATTGATGTCTAGGTAAGCCCTAAGGTATGATGGGAGTGTATCTTTATTTAAATGGATCATACATGCATATGAAAGTGACTTGTATCTATGTTTCCCATGATGAAATGATGCACCTGGTGTTGAAAATTTTTATCTCCTTGAATTCTATGAGGCTATATAATGTTGGTATATTGATATACTTGATGTTTGGCTAAAATCTATTTGTTGGATGTCTTGATCCTATAAAGAAGGCTAGCACCTTGACTCTAGTAAATGATATTATTGATACTTGATGATGGAATTCACATAGAAGGTTAACTCATTAATTATTATATATGATACTACTGATAATTCTTGTGATAAGCATGATAATGGAAAGAGAGATTGACACTCTTATTGTTTAATTAAAAGTTTTATTGTACGACCTAACTTGGTCCTATTGATCATGATAAGCATGGTAACCTTAATGTTAGAGATATGACTATGAGATTGATATTATAGATCTCTTACTACCTATGGTCATGGATTGATGGCACATGGTTAAACTGAATGCCCTAACTTGATGGATTGTATTGATAGAAAGTGTTATTGTGCTCATATGATGTCACATTTGTCTGCTGCCCTAATATTTCTAGTCTAACCCTTGATGAAAGATTGATGACATGATGTTGATTACCATGATATATATATGGTTATTATCTAATAGATCTTTTGTTTCATGACTCTAGTAGAGATAGGTTGGTGACATGAATCAATATGAATGAAGTAGATTCTCAGTCAGAGGGAGAATCTCTTCTCAAGATTCTTACTCATATAACTATTTAAATTATGTACTGTTGAAGTATGATTTATGTGCATATGAACCGCAACATGTCACAAATCTGAGTCACTTACAAAACTTAGGGTTTCTAAGGAAGATTGGATAGAATTGGTCTCCAGACACTCGCACGAAATCATCAAGGGAGAATCCAGGAAATCCTAGATGTAGGAAAAGTAACTAGAAGAGAGCGTCTAGGGGTTTGGAGTGGTTCTAGTTAAGTTTGACCCTAGATGCAAGCATGTTGTCTTCCTGGGAGCGTTCAGGTTAGACACATACACACTCACATAGTGGCTTAAAGAGTATCCAAGATGATAAATATGCTCCCATGCTAACTTGAAGGGAGCATCCAACGGTTTGACTAAGGATTTGACTATAGCTGACCATCATCTGAAGTTTTTTGAAGTTGTTTGAACTCTGAATCTAGGTGTTCTGACATATTTTTCTACTGTAAATTGATTTCCAAAGTTGTTGAGTTAAATTGTTGATCATAATGAAGTATTGTGCATGAAATCAGATGTTCACCTAGAAGATGTATGTATTACAGATGTATTGCAAATAATAGTAAAAGAGTTGAAAGAGGAAAATCTTGAATGTTTTCCATAATATGAACATCAAGATTGAACTTGTGTTTGCAGGTGACCAACACATACTTATAGATATGTCATTATTTTTTAGGTTTGATATACAAGAGTTTGGCATGAATTGGCTTATTGATATAAATGAGTTCTGTTTGGAGCTTTGACATGATGCTTGACAATTACGTAGAACTCTGACTTGATATCGAGATGTGTTTTGGATTATAGATTTCTCTACAGTATAAAAAATTGTTTTTACCTAATGTTTATTGATTGGATTTGATGATTGTTGATTTTCCCTTATATCAATACTATTTGGGCATAATGACCTTCAATGATTTATGTGAATATTCAAAAGAATGGTTCTGTATTGGCCTCCTTTTTCATAGCACAATGGTTGAAGCATTGATAGTTGTGATTTAGTATGAAGATAGAACCTGCATGACTTATCCTTGGTGTATGCGTTTGCATCTAATGACATAAATGACTTGTATTATGATTATTAGGATGAATTGATGAAGTTTTGTATTGACATTGCATGATAGATGAAAGACCTATTAGCATGATAATAAATGAAGTCAAGACTTGATATGATCTCTACCTATCACTTGGTTGAAAGAATTGATGTTGTGATATTGATGACTTTTATAATAGTTTTTATCTGACTTCTAAACTCTGATGAGCTGAATTTGTTGATACAACATTAATTTACATAAGTTTGATTATGTTGGCTTAGTAAGACATTATGCTTGCAGAGAGCATTGCATAAAGCAAGCTCCCCAAACCAAATATGTCCATAATTGACAATTATCTGATGAAGTCAGGGTGATGAGTTCCAAGGTGATGAGCCTCTGATGAAATAAGTAGAGGGAGATCATTTCTGAAGCTTGAAATGATGTATCATGACATGATGAATCAATTTCTAATGTTTGGGAAAGAAATTCTATATTGCAAGGTTGTTGAAAAATGTTTTTGAACTTGACATGGAATTTGACAGTTGATTGAAGCATTGATTTTTGTTTTTGAACGTCTGTATAGTATTATTTATTATTTTTGGTATTTTATATTATATATATTATATTACTTGATGTGCATAAAACCTGAATAAATTCATGATTGATCCACTTCATTCACATAGAGTTTCCACCGAACATCCTTTGAAATGTTTGCATGAGATGTGTTTTTGAGGATGAGATATTTCTCCTATATGTGACTTCATGGATGTATTGTTGTTAATAAATATTATTGTTGATGAGCACATAAGAGCGCTTCCTTAATATGAGATATGCCATGATATTATTCATGGTAGGTCTATAGCTTTTACACTTGATCAAGATTGAGTACGATGTTGCTAGCATGGCTAGTTGCGAGGCAAGATGTAGAAGCTCCTTAGAGATCTTTTTTATCAAGATATGAATATGACATGGATACATAGTAATGATATAGAATCCCATATATATAGTTGGGACTGAGATACTTCCATATGCTGAGATAGTACAGATATTCGAGACAAGATTAGGCTTGTGATTGGCACCTCCTTGAGAGGGAAGATTATTATGGTATCCTTTTCTGATTTATATGATTATTTATGATCTAACATGATTTGATTTTCTTTATGGATAGGAAAAAAGCTACTATTGAGATAAGAAGATAACAGATTTGAGAATAAGGAGAGCGACATTGATCGAGGACACTGAGCCAACTCTTCCTCCCTGTCTGATCTCTCGGGGTGAGGAATTGAGATAGAGGACTTTTGGGGTTGAGGGAACTTTGGAAAATTGGGTATGACCCCTATATGTTACCCATATGGTTGGATATTCTACTCCACCATCTCCATAAGGTCGTAGAATGTTGCTCCCATGTCTGGTATTTGCAATGTATACCCCAGTTGGCATCATAACCACAAGCAAGGTTTGTGGGGAATACCACTCCTCGTTTGGTGAACAAGTTGGGAGTGTACTTGGTGTTAGTTCCAGTCTTCGCAACCTATCAGCAGGGATCAAAGTGGGCTTTTACTATGTCCAGTTTTCAGATATCTTTTGCACATGATCTTTAGTGCAAAACATGTCATAAGTGTGTCCATCATAAGAAAGCCAGAAAGAGCTTTCCAACAATATATCACACTCCCAAAATCGGCTCCTGGTTTAGAAGATATGACCAAATGAATGATTGACTCAAAGGTCTCCCCATGCAGTAGTTTATGTGTTTAATGATCTAGAGGAAGCTAGGGGATGTCAAAGGATGGTTTTGTGGCTGGATTGTGATAGATAAGAAGAGAATATAGCATTTGAGGTCCATTTCCATGTTGCTAATCCTCATATCAACATATGGCGAGCTCATTTCTCTGCTTTGATTGAAAAAGATATCCATGAATCTGTGCAGAGGGCATTGTACATTGTAGACAATGATATTGCTGGTGAAACGTATATAGTTTCTAGTATCATGGTTCTAGAGAGGAATTACATGGAGATTTATAGGTATGAAACTTGGTTTAAATTTTCCAACATTTATGACTCAACAACAGTTTGTTCCAAAAAGGTCACTGAAGCAGAGTGTAGGATGGATTTAGTATGAGTTGATGATATTCGATATCCTTAAAGAATTAGAGATTGCAATTACTAAACATGAAACTATGATGAGAAAAAATGTCATGTTAACAGAATCTATGGGATCTAAGCAGATTGCAGAGGTTGTGAGTAGCTGGAGTAGAATTCCCGTTACAAGACTTGGTCAAAATGAAAGGGAGCGACTAACAAGTATGGCGAGTAGGTTTCATGAAAGATTTGTTGGACAAGATGAGGTAGTTTAGGCAGTTGCCAAAGCTGTGATATGATCACGAGCTGGACTTGGAGGACTTCAACAACTGACTGGATCTTTCCTTTTCTTGGGGCCCACTAGAGTTGGAGAAACAGAACTTGCAAAGGCTCTTGCAGCTCAATTGTTTGATGATGAAAAACAACTCATCTGGATTGATATGTCTAAATATATGGAGCAACACACAGTTTCAAGGCTCATAGGTGCTCCCCTTGGTTATGTTGGTTATGAAGAAGGGGGGCAACTAACAAAAGTAGTAAGGAGAAGGACCTATAGTGTTGTTCTTTTTTATGAAGTTGAAAAGGCACATAATTCAATCCTCAACACTTTGCTTCAAATACTTGATGGTGGTAGACTCACAGATGGGCAAGGATGCATAGTTAGTTTCTAAACATAATCATTATATGACATCCAACCTTGGAGCAGAGTTCTTGCTTGATGCAAGGCCTAATTTTCAACTCTTATGTTTCATTGCCAAATCTCCAAGCCACTCATGCAGCATATTACAAGTCATAACACACAGGTCAAAGCCCAACAAATGAGTCTAGTACTATAAACCCTCTTCCAACATTGTTCTGATTGCTTGGAAAGGAACCATTTCAGAAGATCGATTTCACCCCAGAGGATCTTTACACACAAAAATGTTCACTAGATATTAACAATAACTCGGGAGTGTCAATGCCACTTTTACCTTCCTTAAATAATCACAAATCAACTACAAATTCAAATGAGCAGGAGAATGAAGGGGAGGAGGATCTGCCTAATTCAGAATTGGACAAAATTGTCGGTGCATCAGACAGTTGTCATCTGGAGGAAATGAATTCACCTTCTACTCTATTGTGTGATCTATGTCCATATCAGAAGCAAGCTCTGTTTTGGATGAGTAAATTGGAAAAGAGGGCTATGAAGTTAAGGGTGACAGTTATCCTTGTATGAGCCTGTTATCAAATCAGATCAGGAGCAAATGAGAAGAACACCATGTTTTAACACTTAGTCTTCAAATGTATGGTTAATGAGTTATCCAAAAGGTTGTTGAGGTTGTGGATGTTGATAAACAATTGAAGCTCGTCTAGGAATTGGATGGATGTGTTATGTGCTATGTGTATAGCCATCCTCAAGGGGCGCTGTGCATAGTCCTTTGGCGCTACGCATAGGGCCAAATTTTCCCAGTCTAGTCTATAATCCAATGAAAGCTGGGTCATGTTCAAACAAACGTTAAGAGACAGGAAAAACACCCTTAAAGTGACTGATAGTTGAGTGGAACTATTAGGCAGTATGGGTTATGATCCAAATTATGGTGCAAGGTGAATAAAAGTGATTCAGTAGCATGTAGAAAATGAACTAGTGTAGGAAATCTTCAGGTGTGACATTAACGAAGAGGATATGTTTCGTGTGCAGAGATTTAGGGCAATAATAAGGATATTTCATGGGAAATTAAAGGACCTCTGGCAGTAAATCAAATTTTTGAAAGAGATGTGCCATTATTCGAGTCTTTCTAGGAACTGGTAGTAGAGTTTGTAGGCTTGAAATCAACAGCTGTTAAAAACATTCCAGATTTCCAGCGATGGTTCCAAACAAACTTTGGCAGGAATTTCAACTTGTGGCAGCCAATCTATTGTTCTTTTTTATGAAATTTAATTAGATTATTTAGTTATAATTTAATTCATGTAATTCGATCGTAGCACATATTTGGTTTTCTTTTTAATTTTAATTATTTTGATTCCTATGTTTAGGAAATTATAATTAATATGTAATAGGGTATATATAAGATAATTTTTTAGATGTAAGGGTTCAATTTTTGCAGCAGAGAGAGGTTGTTTGGAACTGTGTAAAGTTTTTCTTGAATATTATTTTAATGAAGCAATTTTTTGCCTTTTAGATCTAGGATCCAAATGGTGTTAAATGTTCAGTATGTTTTTCTTGTAGACTCACCTACATACTTTGTTTTTTCTACTACTTCTTATTACAGCATTATGTAAGAGACATGTTAGGAACCCATCTACACACAATGCTCCTTTAACAATGGTTTTGTTGTTAAATGTAGTGGTTGTCTTTGCAAAATCCATCCTCTACTAGATGCTCTGTTGAGTAACCTGTGTTTCTATGTCTTCTAACGCTGCTATTGTAGATCAATCCCCTAATTGATGCTTGCAGGGCAACAGGCTTTCTCCTCTATTCCTCTCACATTTGAAATATTTTATTTGGTTGAACATTGCACTTACTTTGCCCCAAGTTTTCTGGCAGAAACTAGCCTCGAATCCATAGCCCAATGGTCCCTTCTCTTGTTTTTTTCGAGCCACAACTTTTAAATCAAATCCCCGCACCTTATAGCTAGCCAAAGATTCAGTTATCACAGCCACATTTTGTTGGCAAAGAGAGAGCCCTCTCTGGTCTGGTAGGGCTAGATTTTAGATCGAAAGCTTGGTTTGTGGTTACCTCAAAGTTGCCTCTTCTCAGCCTTGAGGTTCATTCTGAGTGCTAACATATTGGCGTCATTGTTAGGGACGAGGTGACAGATCTTCTCTGGTTGTTGATGGTGGACAGCAGCCAGACACATATGAAGGCTGAAATCATCTACCTGATGACTCCATTGTTCAAGATCCCAAGCTTCAAAGTTTCAAAGTGACTTCACTACCAACAAATCCAGAATCCAGATTTCAGAACGTTGATGGTAATCACCGATGACAGGGTATGTGGAAAATCCATTATCTAGTGAACTATTATTGACTTTAAGGGATGAGTTAGAAAAATTTCAGATTGATCATAATTTCTCAACATCAGTGTTTCTTTGTTTGAAATCCAGCTGACCCACACCTGAAAGTAAATATTGTTTTCTTGGATTAGTTGTTGAAAGATTAGAAAATGAAATTGAACTATTGGATGTTAAAATTAAATCACATGAATTTCGTGATCCCAAAAAGTTCTTGGAAACTCTCCCTCCTTCAAAACAAGAAACAATAGGGCTATTCGTGGATGTTTGCATTGACAATTTGCAGTTGGAGGCCTATGTTGAGGATTTAGGGAAGCAAACAGAGTCTGGTTTCTTTGATCCTATTGTTTCATATCTAGAGTATTTTTTCAGTTTGAATGATAAGTGAGATTGTCTTTTACACAACTAGACTCATTTTGTGCATGTATGGCTATCAACATTTCCAGTTGTGTCTTGGTTCAAGCACTTCCAAGAAACATACTTGTCACAGTTACTTGATTGGTTGACATGGAATTACAACATCACTTGATCTATTTATTTTTCAATAAAGTAGGGTAGGTTTGTGCATAAATAAGTTTCCCAAGGCAACATTTTGCTTCCGGTATTTGTTTATGTATAGGTTGCAGTGTATCTATGTTTTTGGCTGGTATAAGTTGTTCAAGTTTGTATTTGTTTGTGACCATATTTCCCGATGGATGAGGCACTTGGTCTATAGTGTTCTCAACACCTCCAAGGAGTTTCCATCCCCAATAAGGCCGATGTTAGTTCCAGTCTTCATAGCCTGTAACCAGGTATTAAAGTGGGCTTTTACTATGTCCATTTTTCAGAGATGTTTTGCACATGATCTTCAGTGCAAATCATGTCATAAGTGTGTCCATCAGAAGAAGCTCAGAAATATATTTCCAATGGTATATCACACTCCCAAAACCGGCTTCTGGTTTAGAAGATATGACCAAATGAATAATTGACTCAAAGGTCTCACCGTGCAGCAGTTCATGTGTTTAACAATCCAAGGGAAGCTGGAAAGTGCCTAGTTTTGTGGATGGATTGTGATAGAGAAGTAGAGAAAATAGAATTTGAGGTCTATTGTCGTGCTGCTAATCCTCATCTCAACATATGGCGAGCTCATTTCTCTGCTTTGATTGAAAGAGATATCCATGAATCTGTGCAGAGGGCACTGTACATTACAAACAGTGATATTGCTGGCGAAAGGTATACAATTTTTGGTAACATAGTTCTAGAGTGGAATTACAAGGAGATTTATAGGTATGAATCTTGCTTCAACTTTTCCAACATTTAGGACTCGACAACGGTTTGTTCCAAAAAGGTCACTAAAGTGGAGTGTAGGATGGATTTAGTATGAGTTGATGATATTCGATATCCTTAAAGAATTAGAGATTGCAATTACTAAGCATGACAGTGTGATGAGAAAAAATGTCATGTCAACAGATCTATGGGACTTGAGCAGATTGCAGAGGTTGTGAGTAGCTGGACTGGTATTCCTGTTACAAGACTTGGTCAGAATGAAAGGGAGAGACTAACAGGTATGGCAAGCAGGTTACATGAAAGGGTTGTTGGACAAGATGAGGCAATTCAAGAAGTTTCCAAAGATGTGATATGATCATGAGCTGGACTTGGAGGACTTCAACAACCAACTGGATCTTTCCTTTTCTTGGGGACCACTAGACTTGGAGAAACAGAACTTGCAAAGGTTCTTGTAGCTCAATTGTTTGATGATGAAAAACAACTCATCGGCATTGATATGTCTGAATATATGGAGAAACACACAGTTTCAAGGCTCATAGGTGCTCCCCCTCGTTATGTTGGTTATGAAGAAGGGGGGTAACTAACAAAAGCAGTAAGGAGACGGCCCTATAGTGTTGTTCATTTTGATGAAGTTGAAAAGGCACATAATTCAATCCTCAACACCTTGCTTCAAATACCCGATGATGATAGACTCACAGATGGGCAAGGTTGCACAGTTAGTTTCTAAACATAATCATTATCATGACATCCAACCTTGGGGTAGAGTTCTTGCTTGATGCAAGGCTTGATATTCAACTCTTATGCTTCATTTCCAAATCTCCAAGCCACTCATTTGGCATATTACAAGTCATAACACACAGGTCAAAGCCCAACAAACGAGTCTAGTACCATAAACCTTCTTCCAAACATTGCTCTGATTGCTTGGCAAGGAACCATTTCAGAAGGCCAATTTCACCACAGAGGATCTTTACACATGGAAGCATTCACTGGATCTTAAGGATAACTCGGGAGTGTCAATACCACTTTTTCCTTCCCGAAAGCATCACAAATCAACTACAGGTTCAAATGAGTAGGAGAATGAAGGAGAGGATGATTTTTCCGATTCAGAATTGGACAAACTTGTCGATGCATCAGAGAGTTGTCATATGGAGGAAATGAATTCGCCTTCTACTCTATTGTGTGATCTGCGTCCATATTAGAATTAATCTCTGTGCTGGATGAGTAAATTGGGAAAGAGGGCTATGAAGTTAAGGGTGACATTGATCCTTGTGTGAACTCTATTTTCAAATCAGATTAAGAGCAAATGAGAAGAACACCATGTTTTAACACTTAGTCTTCAAATGTATGGTTGACGAGTTATCCAAAAGGTTGTTGTGGTTGTGGATGCTGACCAACAGTTGAAGCTCGTCCAGGAATTGGATGGACATGTTAGGCATTATGTGTATAGCCATCCTCAAGGGGCGTTGCGCGTAGTCCTTTGGCGCTACGCGTAGGGCCAAATTTTCCTGGTCTAGCCTATAATCCAATGAAAGTTGGGTCATTTTCAAACAAAGGTTAAGAGACAGGAAAATAACCCTTAAAGTGACGAATAGTTGAGTGGAACTATTAGGTAGTATGGGTTATGCTCCAAATTATGGTGCAAGGTTACTAAAAGTGATTTAGAAGCATGTAGAAAATGAACTAGCAAAGGAAATCCTCAACTATGATATTAAGGAAGAGGATATGTTTCTTGTGCAAAGATTTAGGGTGATAATAAGGAGATTTCGTAGGCAATTAAAGGACCTCTGGTAGTCAATCGAATTTTTGAAAGAGATGTGGCATTATTCAAGTCTTTTTAGGAACCGGTAGCGAAGTTTGTAGGCTTGAAATCAACAACTGTTAAAAACATTCCAGATTTCCAGCAATGGTTCCAAACAAACTTTGGCAAACATTTCGACTTGTGGCAGCGAATCTATTGTTCTTTTTTATGAGATTTAATTAGACTATTTAGTTATAATTTAATTCATGTAATTCGATCGTAGCACATATTTGGTTTTCTTTTCAATTTTAATTATTTTTATTCCTATGTTTAGGAAATCATAATTAATATGTAATAGGGTATATATAAGATAATTTTTGAGATGTAAGGGTTCGATTTTTTCATCAAAGAGAGGTTGTTTGGAACCGTGTAAAGTTTTTCCTGAATATTATTTTAATGAAGCAATTTTCTACCTTTTAGATTTGGAATCCAAATGGTGTTAAATGTTCAGTGTGTTTTTCTTGTAGACTCACTTACATACTTTGGTTTTTCTACTATTTCTTGTTGTAAAATTATCTAAGAGACGTGTTAGGAACCCATATACACATGATGCTCCTTTCACAATGGTTTTGTTGTTAAATGTAGTGGTTGTCTTTACAGAATCCGTCTTCTGTTAGATGCTCTGTTGAGTAACCCTATGTTTCTTTGTCTTGTAACGCTGCTACTATAGATCCATCCCCTGATTGATGCCTGCAGGGCAGCAAGGTTTCTCCCCTATTCTTCTTGTATTTGTAATCTTTTATTTGGCTAAACATTGCACTTACTTTGCCCCAAGTTTGTTGGTGGAAACTAGCCTTGAATCCATAGCCCAATGGTCCCTTCTCTTGTTGTTTTTGAGCCACAACTTTTAAACCAAATCCCCGCACCTCATAGCTAGCCTAAGATTCAGTTAACACAAACACATTTTGTTGGCAAAGAGAGAGCCCTCTCTAGTCTGGCAGGGCTAGATGCCAGATCAAAAGCTTGGTCTTTGGTTACTCAAAGTTGCCTCTTCTTAGCCTTGAGGTTCATTTTGAGTGCTAACACTTGGGGTGTACAGCCCAAGTCGATTATGATGTAGGTTTTATACCACATGAATATTCAGGGTCGTCGATGGGAATCTCATTAGGAAATAGGATGGGTTGAGATAACCCTAGGCAATCCCAGGTTGAGATTGAGCTCCTTGATGTGATCCTAGGGTCGATATGTGCTTCCCTATCTATTTGGATATCCTATTACTCGATATGGGGTTGTAGATGTATAGCTCTCCCATGAGATTATGGGTTGAGATGTGCTCCCCGATGTGGTTACAGGTTGAGATGTGCTCCTTGATGATATGCTCTCCAGTGATGATTGATTATGATATTTTGAGTAGTATCCCACTGGTAGAGATTCCAGGTAGTAGCCCGATGGATAGAGGGTGGTAGCTTAAGCTCCCCTCCGGTAACAAATTCTACTTCTTCTAGATTCAAGAATGTTCAACATACGATAAAAAGCAATCAAGAGATAAGAAGGAATAAGCAAGGGATAGATCGAGATGTACATTAATGATTTGTGATGACGAGATACTAGAGATGGACATGGCATGATGAATACATTACAAAGATGATCAGTGATGAAGGATATTGATCGATGGACAGATATTGGCTGGTAGAATTCTCCCTAGTTGAGAGGGAGTGTTAAAATTATGGAATTGCAAACTTTGTACATATCACATGATGAAGAAAATAATTTCAATAGATTCTTCTTTTCGAGAGGACCAAAATCGACCTGAAGATCACTTTATTTGGACAAGCAGAAGTTGGCTTTTGAATTTATTTATTTACTCATGTATATTAGGTTAGTTCAGCCCTAAGCAAATCTATAATTGGATAGGTCGGCCCCAACATCAAGTGTGTTGAATTTCCATGACCTTGTGTCTAGGTTGAAGTCTTAAAATCCTTGATGCTACCAAACCAAGAATCTCAACCATAAACTACTTTTCACAGTGGAAATATAAAGTAGTAAATCACATGTACACAAGTATACACAATTTTTAACAAAATTGTACAATAATGTAAAACCCCAATCTTTGTTAAATAAAAAAAAATATGAATAATACAATAATATATGATATACAAGATACAATGACAAGCTTCATTACAGCTTATATGGCATATCTTGTCTAGTCAGTCCTTTACTGTTGTACTGCTCACTACCTACCCCTTAGTCCTTCAAAGGACAACACATCGAGACTCTAGGAGGGTTGCCACCTAACACTACTACAAGTCACCTTTGTAGCATGTACATGGGCCAATAAATCTTCTCTTTAGGTTTCCCACTTCTCGAGCCCCAATCTACCTTCTAGTATCCTCTTTCTTCCATCAAAGAGTTATTCATAAGGCTTCAACCTTCACCCAATCTTCAGCTCCTCTTCATCACTTCAAGATAATGTGTCTAGGGCTACTTTGGGTGGCCAACACATGGCCCTCCACCAGATCAATCGCACCCAATACTACATTGTGGAATCTACTCCTAATTGGGCTTTCTTCTCGCTCAAGACAATCCCAATACATGACTCCCACAGGCATCAACACTGATACAAATCCAGTGACCAAAGTGTGCCCCAACACATACCAAATGTTTTTGTTCTCACTTGCTACAATGCTACAATTTAGGGACTGGTTAGGTAACTAACCACAATCCCTTAACCACCCAATGAACTAGCCCATAATTTTCTCCTTTTGATGTGGTTTTCCTCCATGTACTTTCTTCCCTTTATGCTACTCTTCTAGGGTATTTTATAGCCCAAGACATAGGATTGTCTCCCTAAGAGGATTATGGAACCCTTCAACACCCAAACTAGGGACGCAACAACCTCTTGGGAGGACTTTGCACCCTCTAAAGTAGCCCCAAATTACTTCTTTGTTCCTCCCTGTGCTATGGCCTCCATAAGCAAGAATGCGACCCTCCAAAAAAAACCTTTTGATTGCTATGTTTCACCCTCAAAACAATCTACACCCCACACAACAAACTGGGCCTCTTTTACATATTTCAGACCCCTATTTATTTCATGAACAATCCTCCTCCTCCACAATGTTTAGGACTTCTTGTTATGCCCCCAATTCAGAGCTATCTGAGTTTCTTTCTTAGGTATGTATTGCACAATATGGATGAGAAAATGACATTAACTCACCGTCTATTTATACACAAATGGTGGGCTCCATGAATTCATTTGAAGAGATATGTCTCTTGGATGAATTCCTCAAGCCTACATGACTTTGTTTGTCCATAATTAATTTTCAACTTCAAACATTCATAACTTCATTTCTAGATATCCCAGTTGAGTGATCTTTGGAGCATTGGAATCAGCTTGCCAATTTCTATCACCTCAAATTTTCTCAAGCTCAAATTCATCATGGTTTTGACCCAAATCTAGATGGGTGAAAAACCCATGCTTGGGTTCCAAGCCCACAAGTGACCCTTCTAGCACTTTTCCCTCCAAACCTTGAACCCTAGGGCTTGGAGTACCTCCCAAGCTACACAAATACACCCCCTCTTGGCGAGGGAGGTACTTCCAAGACTAGGAAGTAACTCGACGTCATCATCACTGCTCACAACACTTGCCCAGCTCTTGGCGTTCACAATTGTAGCAATCCCTATACGTGAACTATGCCCTTCTTGAAAGTGTCATTGTCACTACTGGAAGAACCCTGATTCTTATTCTTATTCTCTAACGTCTTCGACTCCCTCCATGATTCCATTTTGGTAGTTTTAGGAGCACCCTTTCTCCCCAATGACCACACATGTTTCTTGGACTGCGGAGTCTCCCTTTGAATCTACAAGCTCTCTCTCGAACTTGACTACATTTGAGCCTTTAGAACATGGAATTTATTCTCGGGAACTTGTACCTGCTCCTCTGAAGCCTACACCTACACCTGTGTCTTCTCCTGCTTCTCTGGAACCTGCACCTGCTCCACGTGCTTCTTTCCATGATCCACAGGCTTGTCCATCAACCTGTAGAGACCATGCTCTCTAACTCCGAGTAAAATCCTGTTGAACTTAGAGCCTCTAGACCTGAGTATTTCCTTCCCATCATCGAACAGGACCTCAAACCCCTTCCTCTCAATCATCAATATAAAAATCATGCTATATCTAAGTGTCGGTACAAATAGTACATCCTGGACCTGCATCACACGTCGTGTCTCCATCTTGAATGGCACAACTATCGATCCTCAGATATCTAACTGAATCTTTCCTCCCAACACCATGTGAAACTTCGAGTCCCATTCATCTAGAGTCTTAAAAATCTCCTGTGACCCTGTCATATGTTTCTTTGCACCACTGTCCATGTACCATCCATCCTCATTGATAGTACCCTGTGAGAAATAAAAGATCATAGAAAAATTCCTCCTCTTCCAATATCTTGGTGAGATCATCTATCTCAGTTGAAGTGGCAACGTCGATGACCTTCTTTCCTTTCCTCTTCTCATCTAATTCCTTCTTCTTCGTCAGAAATTCAACGAATAATGACCCATCTTGCCACAGTTGAAACAATTGACTTTACTGAAGTCCTTCTTTTGCTTACACTTCATTCATGCTACAAGTGCCACGTGACCATCAAAAGAATTCTTATTTGGATGAAGATCCTCATCTCGTAACTCTTCCTGAATGAAGTCATCCCATAACCTATACGAGCCTGGAAGCTTCTCCCTGGCAATGATCCCTTTGATGAAGGGCTTCCATTCCTGGGTGATCCTTTCAATGGAATCCTTACCCTATCTCCATTTGAGATAGTCACATCAATGGCAGGAAGCTCATCTTTGACCTAAGACAATATTGTTAGATATACGGTCACACTTTCACCCTTTATCATCTTGGTGGACTTCAACTTATTCTCCAATACTAGTACCAAGTTCTCGTTCTTATTCTGGAACAAATTATAAAGAGCCATCAACATCTCATGTGCATTTTTCTTCATAGAAAAATGAGTTATTAGGGAATATTTCACACCATCTAGGGTGATCAATCTCTCCCCCGCATTTGAATCTTCATATATTTCTAGCTCGTTAGGATCGATTTCCTTCTTGATCCCTTTCTTGATGAACTCCCAGATCTTGTTGACCTGCAAGACCAACTTGATCCTTTCCTTCCAAGGAATATAATTGGACAACCCCTCAAACTTGTCCTCATATAGGAGACCTCCCTGCAACGTTGACATTGTAGTGACCCCTTCACTTATAATGTGACCAACTCCCTCTCACATTGTACTTCGTTGCACATACTTTTTATTTTATTAATTCCAAAGTAGCTCAGACATGCTCTGATACCATATTGAATTTCCACGACCTTGCGTCTAGGTTAGAGTCTTAAAATCACTGACAATACCAAACCAAGAATCTCAACAATAAACTAATTTAAAGCAGTAAATCACATGTACACAAGTATACACAATTTTCAACAAAATTGTACAATAATGTATAACCCCAATTTTCGTAATATTAAACCAAATCCAAATAATACAACAGTCTATGATATAAAAGATATAATGACAAACTTCATTGCAACTTCTATGTCATATCTTGTCATGTCAGTCCTTCGCTCTTGTACTTCTCACTAGCTACCTCTTAGTCCTTTAAAGGACAACACATCGACACTCCAGGAGGGATGCCACCCAACAATTTTGTAAGTCACTTATGTAGCATGTACATGCGATGATCAATCTTCTCTCTAGGTTGGCCACTTTCTAAGCTCCAATCTACCTTGTAGTAGCCTCTTTCGTCCATCAAAGAGCTACTCATAAGGCTACAAACTTCACCCAATCTTCAACTCCTCTTCGTCATTTCAAGATATCTTGTCTAGGGCTACTTTAGGTAGCCAACACACTTCCCTCCATCGAATCAATGGCACCCAATACTACATTGTGGAATATTCTCCTAATTGGGGTTTCTTCTTGCTCTAGAAAATCCCAATCATGGCTCCCACAAGCTACAACACTTATCCAAATCCATTCACTGAAATGTGACCCATCACATACCAAATGTTGTTGTTCTGAATTGCTGCAATGCTACAATTATGGGACTGGTTAGGGAACTAACCATAGTCCCTTAACCACCCAACGAACTAGCCCATAATTTTCTCCTTTTGTTGTGGTTTTCCTCCAAATACTTGTTGCCCCTTATGTTGATCTTCTAGGGTAGTTTATAGCCCAAGACATGGTGTTGTCTCCCTAATAGGACTGTGACACCCTTCAACACCCAAACTAGGGTTGTGAAAGGCTCTTGGAACGATTTTCCACCCTCCAAAGTAGCCCCAAACAACCTCGCTACTCAACCCTAGACTACGACCTCCATAAATAGGATTGCGGCCCTCCAAAATAGCATTTCGATGTCCCTATTTCACCCTTAAAACAATCTGCACCCCACACAGCAAAATTAGCCACTTTTAAAAATTTCATACCCTTGTTCAGTTCATGAATAATCTTCCTCCTCCATGTTGTATAGGCCTTCTTATTGCATCCCCAATTCAAAGATATGCGAGTTTCTTTCATAGGTATGTATTGCACAAGATGGATGATAAAATGACCTTAAATCACCCTCTATTTGTACACAAATGAGGGGCTCCACGAATTCATTTGAAGATACATGTCTCTTGGATGAATTCCTCAAGCCTACATGACTTTGGTTGTCTATAGTTAATTGTCAACTTCAAAAATTCATAACTTCGTTTCTAGAGCTCCAATTGGAGTGATATTTGAGGCGTTGGAAATGGCTTGCCAATATGTATCTCCTCAATTTTATCAAGCTCAAATTCATCATGATTTTGACCCAAATCTTGATGGTAGAAAAACCAATGATTGGTTTCCAATCCCACAAGTGACCCTTGTGATGATTTTCCCTCCAAATGCGAACTCTAGGGCTTGGAGTACCTCCCAAGCTACACAAATCCACAAAGTGTACCCTCATTAAAGTCTATATATAGAAGATACCTCAAGCTCATTTTGACACAATCATCAATAATTCTCTTCTCTCTTCTATTGTTTGGTTCACATAGGTCCGATGGAAGAAATATCGCGGAAAGGGTCTGAAACTATAGGGTCAAAGACAACACGTGGCTAGGGTTTCTGAGTGATGGACACTCACATGTAACTAATGTTTTTTCTCCCTAAATGTTGTCATATTATGGTCTTTGGAGTGTTCAGGAAGTCTAATAGGCCTGCACAGGGTGTCTAAGGGAACATCTAGGAAGCTAGGGCTTTCGCAGTATATATTTGTCCTAAATGCACTCATCCAGTCCTCCAGAGAGCATCTAGATCTGCCTTAGACACTCGCACACAATATCTATGCATGTGTCTAGGACCAAAATATGATTTATTAGTATGCATCAATGTTCAATTGTGTTCAGCACAGTAACAAAAATAACCTGAGGTTATCTATAGTCAGTGAAAGTGCACTACAATCCTTAGAATCAAGATCTTTGAGTATAAGTATGTTTAAGGTCATGTTATGGATGCTTTAGTTGTTTTGTTGCATAGATAAAGATATGGATCATTGTACTCTCTTTTTCTAAATCATTTGATGATGATCTAGGAAGAAGAAGAATTTCCAAGGGTTTTCCCCATAGTGGGTTTTTCCCTAGTCTCCGACCAATCCTGGTGTCTCTATGTGTATATGATTTTCTTGTATTGCTCCGTTATGTTCCACTCCATTGATGGTGATGGTGTTTTTATCTCTACATAATTTCATATTTTGATGAATAATGTTGTAGATATGAATAATGTAATGATGATATGGGGTGAACTTAATGCATTATTAAAGAAATGCAATTATTAAAGCAAAGAACAATGTATCCCTATGAAAAATTAGCATGCCTTGTGGAATGTTCAGCTGCATAACATATCAAGGTTCTTCTACTAAAAAGGGGAGAAAAGTGAGCCTTTAAAAGAAGATTAATAGTACTGATATAGTAAAGACACACGAGCATATACATATGAATGAATTGTTGGAAAACTAGTGAAATAGTTCACATAGAATCAATGATTGTTAAAACACATACAACACACCTTCAACAAGATAAGTACCAAATCCACCAAAATAGTTCAATTTCCTTAGCATCAAGGAAAACAACATACATTGCAAACATTCAAAGAATAGTCTTACAATATTTACAACATAAGCATGAAAGTGTGTTGGATTAGCGAGATTCAAAATTAAGAAAAAGTTCCAAGGTACATTGGTATAGTGAACACCACTAGCTCCAATAGTGGATCGTTAGAGAAACCACTTACTCCTCCAAAATAACTATATTCCTCTATAATGCCTGGTAGGAGGATCCGAGGTGAAAAATCCTTTGCATGAGTTATGAGGGTGTATATATAATGAATTGGGTGACCATTCACATCCTTGTGACTTTTGGACTATCCTCATGATTGTTTGACTTCTCTATGACCTTTTGACTTCTTCATGACATTTCTGACATATTGAAATTATGTAATCCATAAATAATGTGAAAAATGATGACTCATGAAAAGACAATACATGACATTGATGAATTGGATTGCATGATGATATGGAAATGTCAAGCCACTATTTGATGCTAATATCTTTGTGTCTTATTGAAATATGGAACATATTATTCTTCTTCCTCCTCCAAAAGGCTTGAAGGTAGGGAGCCTTCAACGTGATCTTGATCTCCAATTGTTGCCGCAATATGGTGTCCCTTAGTCTTCCTTGATTTATCAACTTGCCTTTGCAGCTACAAAGGTTTCTTCCAGTAGGGTCAGGATTCTTCATATCCTTCATCATCATCCTCTCATAACATGATATAATACCTACAACTGAAATCCACTCATCCCAAGACAACATCAGTCTCATAAACCCCTAGTATAACATTCTTCATGACAGCTATTGATTGAGATAGAACTAGGTGATAAGCTAGGAGATAAGCTCAAGGAGTGCGTAGTTGTGCAGCTCAAGAGGTCAAGGGCTAGGATTGAGCATTGAGACTACACAGTGCATAGTTTAGGCAAGCCAAGGAAATACAATTCCACAATTGAGGGGCTCAAGGGGTCAAGCAAAAGGCTTTAGGCTTGAGGTTTCCCAATGCATAGTTCTAGAGGGACATATGGCAAGGTCATGTGTAGTTTTGCAATTCAATAGGTCAAGATTGAGGCTTGTTGCTTGATATTGTACAATGAACAGAATAAGGTGACTGAAGGTAGGGGTTGTGCAGTTATGTAGCTCAATATTCAAGGTTGAGCACTCAGACTACACAAGGCATAGTTTTATAAGGCAAAATCTATGCATTATGCAACTCAAAGAGCCAAGGTCTGAGCTTGAGGGTTGATACTACATAATTCATGGTTCGGGAAGGTTGAGTGACATCAAGTTGCTAGGGAAGGCACTTTTCCAGATTTAGCTAAATGTGGGATTAGTAAGGCCAAAGTGAACAAGCACAAAACTTGAGTATGATCGAAAGCTTAGAAAATTTGAAGACTCAACATTGATCACTCATAACACATGAAAAACATAATACCCTCAATGTGACAACATTGCAACAACTTTCCCTAAGTACAATACTAAAGGTACACTTTGCAACGACAGTGACAACACTTGTGTGGCAGTGCTTGAAACTTTGGGAATGAGTGTAATACATGTCTAGATCATAAGAATGACTGATTAATGCCAATATTACCCCCTAAAATAAACCAAAACTACATTTGTACGATATGTGATGCTTTCCATTCTCAAAAGATGAAACTTGTGATAGTAAGAGGAAATTGAAAATAACACTCGTAAAATGTGAACGACATTAAAAGAGACAAATTATAGAATGAAGATAGCATGAAAACGAAACTTATTAAAGTGAAAAAAATAAAAAATACATAGTTTTAAACATGAAAGTGACACTTGCAAAAGTGAAGGTACGCAAAAACGATAGTTGGAAAAACTCACTAAAATAGAAGAACAATCACAATCAGACGTGATATACTATCAATGACAATGCACACTTACTGTCAACATAGGTTGAACATTGCATAGGAATTTCCTTGATGGAATTTTTCTATGCCTCTTAAAGATTGCATAAAAGAGTGTGCCCATGAACTTGTTGTAGACTAAGCATGTGTGAGCAAGTACCTTTGATACTTACAAACTAAGAAAATTCTAAAATACTTAACAAAGCATCGATCAAACTTAAAGTGACTATGGAATGAACGATTGTAAGATCCACTGTATACTCCAAAATTTAGGTGTAGACCAAGTTTTAGGGAGTGTTCGTCATCGCAACAACACTTGGCAGCATACTAGTAGAACTCTAGCTTCTCTGCCTTGGTCTAACCTTTTGTGCATGGCCTATTTTTTTAGGAAGTATTGATTCATTGTACATATTACTCTAGATTCCCCACCTAACCTGGTTATAGATATAGTCCCCTCCATCTCTTTCTTGATTGAACACATTCATAAGACCAACCATATCACAATGTTTTGATTTAGGAGAAGGGAAATATAATTTGCGAGCTTAAGATATTCAAATTATGAGTTTTCATATTTGGTGTTGCTCCACTACCAGCAGGCCTGGATAGTACCCTGATGGAGTCACTACAGGAGCACAAGCATTTCTTCACTACCACCAAACTTGGATAGTACCCCTAGAAAACTTACTTACTTCATCTCCCTGCGCAAGTGCCTTTCTCTTCTTTCACCCTTCATTTATTTATTTTTATAGGACTGTGCTTCGAAACTTATTTATTTCATGGGGCAAAAGAGGGATCCTAAATTATTGAGAGTAGAACAGGTTATTCATTCAAAGAAGCATATATAAAACCTCTTATATGAGTTTTCTTGTTAATATTTTCCCCTTTTCCTTGTCTACTTGATTGGATCAACATGCAAAACACTGAAACATTACAACACTGAGTTTAGAAATGAGGTTGCTAGAAAAGATACGATTATTGTGGTTCTACACAAGCCTTTTCTCACGAAAGGATTGTATTTTTAATTAAAAAATCATTGACCAAAAGATATAAACCTGAGATAGAGAAGAGGATAATAGATGAATCAATCTTTGTTCATTGTCACAATCATGCTTTTCAAATTTCACCACATTGTCTTTCATGTAAAGTCTTATTAAACAAAACACAAAATAAGAGACAAGACACAACAAGGAAACAAAATCAAAAGGGAAAAAAAATGAAAGTTAAACCAAAAATAGAATGTGAGACAAAAGTTAGAAAACACAAGAAAGTCTATAAAAAATGAGTGCAGGATGAATGTACAAAGAAAAATAGTATGTATCTATACCTACTCCTAACCTAACCAGTTAGAAGGTCAGGGTCAAGCATAATAAAATTTCCATTGTAGACATTGTAGCTACTCTCGGCCTGCATATGCAAAGATACGTGCAATTAAAATAGATATAAAAAATGTGCAATATAAAAGATAACAACTTGAATAACTTGCACAACAAATTAAAGGTTTTGTCTCTTAGTATAAAAATATGTCATAGTAACTACTTCTAACCAACTTGCACTTTTACCTTTTTTATGAAAACTATAATCAAACAAACCTCGAAAGCTTCTTGTGAATGTATCTTCATCTGTAATTCCCACCTAAGAAAACATGAGAAAATATCAAAACTTTTTATTTGCAACGAATATTTCCAAGATTTCTCTAACCATTCAACGATTGGGTCATGACATTCGAAATAAACCTCTTCAGAACCCTGAAATCCTTGAAAAGCTGAAATTTGAACTCAATGCACAGGATCAGGATGAGAATCTTGTGAGGGAAAATGAAATTGATCATGTTCAGAGGGCTTGCCAAGATAGTGAGGGCCTAACATAACCATCAACAAGGGATGAAGTACCTCAACTACTTGACAACTATCTGAAGAGGGAAAAGGCAAACCATAAAGATCAAATGATGTAGAATAAATTTCATTGGATATGTTGGTGAGAAAATGATAAGTTGAATGAAAAACATCAAGACTAGAACTATGATCATAAGGATTGATTAAAACATAATATTCTCGATTATAAGATGATAAGCATGGTCATTTTGAACAGTTACACAAAGGATCTGAATAATAGAATAATCTTTCTCATGTGATGAATGTAACAAACCATTTTCTTATAAATGGTTACAATTGCACTAGCATCGTAATGGTTGAAAAAAGTGAAAAGGAATGCCAGTATAGAAAGCACAATCATAATACAATGAGTGAAAAATAATTTGATTAACCAAATAAATCATGCATTCACTAGCACTCAAGAGGATTTCGAGTGCGATGAAGAAAAATATTAGCCATATAACATTCACAAGAAAAACCAGGAGATGACTATTCTGAAATGCATCTCATAGACATGATTCCTTCAACCAAAGACAATCTTTGAAATGGTCAACTTCGTAGTTTCATGCTTCTATAATAAATACACACTCCAAACCCGAGTTAAGTACAAGGTCCTTGCATGTAGATGAATCAACTAAAATATAATCTTGAATCCACTCAGAAATCAAACCTTGAAAATTTGAAAGACTATATTCAAAATATTGAACATCTTTTAAGGAATTTACATCCAGTGAAACCATGCAAAGAAAATAATTTTTTGAGAAAAACCATATATGACTTAGTTCGGGGATATTACCAGAGTTGCAAGATCCTTACATAACTTTCAACAAAAGTTGAAGTGCCTCGATTTCCTAACATGTCCCATAACTTTCAAGGATTGTAAAAGAACATCTTGAAGATTTACTCAGATCATGCATGGTGTGCGAATATCTATTACTAATTTTAATAGGGCCACTACTAACCATATGGAAGCCATCTCTATTACTAATCTGATTGGATTTTGTAACTTCAACAACCATATTACTCAAATATAAAGATTCTTCTAATCCAAAATCTAGAGATGTATGAATCAAGGGAATTTCATGAGCAAGCTAATTTGAAAAGTTGTCCTCATGAAAACCTGAAAATGACAAAGAGTAGAGTGGATGCTAAATTATTTGAATGTTTTCTTTTTCATTAGGGCTAACCCCACTACCTTGTGTCAATTGAAAATTTAACTCATTAGATGAAGAACTTGAATAGAATGGAGAATTTTCATCACAAGTAGATTCATCGCAAACAGTAGCGCACAAGGGATAGTGAGATGAAGAGGAAGTTTCAATAAGAACGTATTCTTTGGTTGGATCATATTCCAAACCTAATTCTTTCAAATCAAAATACTCTTGAGAAACTGAAAGATCAACTAGTACACTTGGTTATTCATCATTACCTACGTCAATGAAGTCATGAATACTAGAATGAGTGTTTCCCAATGCTATAGATTGATTAATAAAATAAAATTCATTCAATTTACTAACGAGATTAGTAGATTCAGAATCAACCAAGAATGGAAGGGCATCATCTTGACATGGGGAACTTTAAAAAAGAGAATAAAGATTGAAAGAATCCTCACTTTTCTACTCCTCTTCCTGTGTTATATGACCATCTTGTACTTGATCGCAATTTGAACTAGCAACTTGAAAACCAAGAGAGTGTGAAGAACTAGTTGGTAGAGAATATTGATTAAGTCGATCATGGTACAAAGAGCCATGACATATAGATAATAGAGGATTACAGATGTCTCTTGAAGAAGTAATACTTTCAGTGGAACTAGATTAAGGTTTTAGGTTAAGAATGATAGAATAATCTTGAGGAGTGGAAGAATTAGCCTTCAGCATAGGCTCCATAAACCATTCCAAGGTTTCCTCCATTGGATTTTGATCATGAGAAATGCATGAAGATTGAATAAACATATCAACCAATCTATTTTCAGATTTCCCAACTTTGGCATCATCGCAAGGAGGCACCCACATCGGAACTAAAAAATGAGGAGTACAAGGAACAAAAGGAATAGTAGGTTCCTCCTCTAAAATTAGAGGTGCCTCGTAAATTACAAGTGTTGGGGAAGAGATAACATCAGAGGGTTCAAATTCACCATGAAAAGAGATACAAACCAAATGCTCAAAAAATTGTTTAAATAAATCCCAATCCATGTATTCTTCAGGAAATTCATAACAAAGGTGAAGGACTCAATTATAAAACCCCTCAATTGATTAATTAGATTTCATTATTATTTGATTTATTCTTTTAAGGACATCATGGTAATCATACATATTGAATTATTAATGAAGCTCCTTGATGAGGTGTTCAAAAGAATGAATGGAAGTGAGTGGTAGGGTATGACACCATCGGTTAACTCGACCTTCAAGTGTCAGGAAGAAAAGAATACAAGAAACATCTTCATAGTCAATTGCATAGTGTTGACAAAAATTAATAAAAATATATGCATGATTCGTAATGGATGTATCACCCTCACTATCAAACTTAAATTGAGACAAGTCATCAAGTTGTTCCGCGGAGATGAAAATTTTACCAAGGGATAGGTTACAGAAACATTCCAGGATTATGATTTAGAGAAGATACACTTAAGATAAGAGGTTCAAAATAGACTCAAAAGGGAGAACTTGTCATTTTTCCCTCCTTCTAGGGCCATGTTTTGGTGGTGTTGGAATTTCATCCACCAAGGCGGTCTCCCCAATCAAAATTCCCAATTAAACTTTGCACTATTTGGTGTAGGATTCCTTCCATAAATAAGGTCCGACTACCATATGTTTTTATAGATTTTTCTTGGCTACAAGAATTGCACAAGAGAATAATGCACATGTACTTTCAGGTTAACAAGTGGGAAGGCCTTGTGGAATGTTCAACTGTAGAACATCTCACGGTTCTTCTACCGAAAGGGGGAGAAAAGTGAGCCTTTAAAAGAAGATTAATAATATTGATCTATTAAAGACACACAAGTATATACATATGAATGAATCATTGGAAAAATAGAAAAATAGTTTGCATAGAAGAAATTATTGTCAAAACACATACAACACACCTTCAAGAAGATAAGTACAAAAGGCACCAAAATAGTTCAATTTCCTTAGTACAAATGAAAACAACATACATCACAAACATTCAAAGAATATTCTGATAATATTTACAACATATGGATGAAAGTGTGTTGGTTCAATGTGCTTTGAAATTAAGAAAAAATTCCAAGGTACATGAGTGTAGTGAACACCATTAGCTCCAATAGTGGAGTCTTAAAGTAACCACTTCCTCCTCCAAAAGAACTATATTCCTCTCTAATGTCTATTCGGAGGAGCCAAGGTGAAAATTCCTTTGCATGAGCTATGAGGGTGTATATATAAAAAATGGGGTGATCATTCACATCCCTTATGACTCTTGGAATATCCTCATGATTGTTTGACTTCTCTATGACCTTTTGAATCCTTCATGACGTTTCACATTCTATAAATGCCTCTTGGACTTCCACTTTACATTACATTTCTGACATGTTGAAATTACATAATTCACAAATGATGTGGAAAATGATGACTCATGACAAGACAAGACATGACCCTAATTACATGGTGTTGGCTTAGGGGGTCCTAACTTAGGTTTACAGGGAAATGAGCCAAACAAAACCCTACACTATTGGCCCTTTCAGCATCAACCTGTGTAGTGCAAGCTAAAGTCTCACCTATAGAAGTATGGAGGGATGTTGGAACCAAGTTTCTACATCCAAAGATCACTGTGATGTCTTTTTTTTCCAAAGATATGCCTTCACATAAGCCTATGAGCCCTTAGGGCTTAGTACTACAACTACCTTTAAACAGTGTCTAAACCTTCGCGAAGGTCTATGATTGGCTTTTGCAAACCTTTAACAGTTGATTTATCTACTTACGTGTATTAGAAAATAACCCTAGATATGAACTCACGCATATCTACTTAATATATAATAAACATAAAAAAATTATCATAATCTTTGTGAAAGTGCTTAACATGCAATGTGTACAATTATTAAGACTTATTCCATGGAGTCGCACATCATTAGATCAATATTTCATAAATACATTATTAATCTACAGCATATATCGTAAACATTAATAACAGAAGTAAACGATAAACACAAGAATCCTTCAATAGTCTTCTTTATTGATCTTCAATATGGTATTACAAACTCAAAACTATTGTGGTTACTCAGCTACAAGGGTCCACAAACTTAGCTGTGGACTCTACTTTAGGCCTCTACCCACTCATCTGCAGAGCCTCTCTCCTTCTATCTACTAGTTCATTACTTTCCCTTTTTCTTTTTTCAGACATAGAGATGCCTTAGACTCTCTAAAACACACCTATTTATAGCTTTTTACATACAATCCCATGGTCCGCGGACCAAAGGTGGATCTGAAAACTAAATCAAATTTCATATAAACAAGGGGCTATAGCTCCTTTGACTCTTAACCATCTAAGCATTCCACATCCACAAATCATGGAGACTTTACATCTTTTACCAAAATTTACATCAAAACTTGGGTTTTTAAACCCAAAACTAACCCAGGGGACCCCATCCCAGCAGGCCCCCAACATAAAGGTCGTGATTCACCCTCGAGTCACTCGGTTGGTGTTGTGATCTTGCTATGAAGATCCCCCAACTCCGCTTGTACTATTGCAACCTCAGCAACACTCTGCGTAGCTCCCTTCTTGATTCTCCCACTAGCTACTCTATAGCTAGTCCTTCTGCAACCAGCTTCATCATTTGTTGCATCTGCTGCAAGCCCGTCAGCTTCTCCTGAATGGTGGTTGTGACTTGGTAAGCTTGTTGGCTTATAGGGGCCTAACCCAGGTTCAAAGGTGATTTATCCAAAAAAATCTCGATATTACTGGCCCTTTCAACAAAAATCCGCAGAGCATGGACTGAGGTCTCACTCGAAGTAGTATGGGAGGGTGCTAGAACCAGGTTTCTGCACCCTGGGGATGTTTGATGGGCTTTGGCAGTCTGCAGTTTGACCCTGCGTGCACGTCGCTACGTGCATCTGTTAGTCCTTCGCAACCTGTGATGTTGCCTTCGTGTAGCCCTACTCAGGGCGTGATTCATATTATTACCCAAGTTCCTTACTATTAACCTATTATTCTCTAATTACTTAACTTATATGTGTAAGTCTAGTGATAATTAATAGTATATCCAGCATTCATATAAGTGTGCGTGCTAAACAAAACAGTATAAATGCATAGAAATTCATACAAAACAAGATACACAATATTTAGAATCAAAATTATCTTTATTACTCTTCTTCTTGGGTTACATACTCAACTTCTCCCTATGCACTCAGCTGCAGGGGTCGGCGCACTCAACTATGGACTCTACTAGGCCTCTACGCACTCAGTTGTAGAGCCTCTTCCTACTACTATGACCCAATACACTTAGACTCTTACTCTCTACTCGAACCATTTGTACTCATCTCTTCTTCTTAGCTCTCTTTACAACCTAGAGCCTTGCTCTATTTATACAATCCCATGGTCTGTAGACCATAGGTAGGCCGACATGACATTACATTACATTAAAACACTTAGGGTAGACAACCCTATGACTCAACCTATACGTGGCGCTCCGCGCCCACAATTTTCGGAGTCTTACAATACATTTGACCAAAACTTGGGCTTTGAACCCCAAAACATGTTGTGGGGGCATCTAATGCCCAACAGGCCCCCAACACAAACATCATGACTAGCGCTTAAGTCACTCTATCGGCGCGCGATCTTGGTGTGGAGTCCCTCCAATTGGTCCTAAACGACCTGAATGTCAGCAATGCAGTGATCTGCTACCTGCTGTATCGGAATTGTGTCCTTACCTTGGTACCGGCATCTGCTGTGTGTGCTTATAGTCCCGCACCCTTGTTCGGCTCCTCAGGTCGTGAAGACTGTGCTTTGGCCTGTTAGTTAGATGGATAGCCCACCCAAGTAGGGCTTCAAGTGACTGCCGTTTACTTTGCTTGGGAAGGGTTTTCCATTTAGTTTGACTAGCTGGACCGTGCCTCCATCTATGACCTCCTTAACCATGTATGGTCCCAGACAATGCATTCTGAATTTTCCCGAAAATTTTTCAAACTTACTATCATACGGCAGCACTAAGTCGTTTACCTTGAAGGTGTGCAACTTGATATCACAGTCGTGCTAGGACTTTTCATGCTATTTTTGTACCTGCTAATGAAATCCAGCTAGAAACCATTCTTCCTCGAGTTCTTCTAATTGTGCGAGGCTTTCTTCCAGGGCTTCGCAGTCCGTCATGCTTGTGAGCACTACTACTCACAAACTAGGTGCGATGTATTCCATCGACATAATAGCTTCTATGACATAGACTAACTGGAAAGTTGTCTGTCCCATCAATTCCTTACACGTTTCCTTGTAATCCCATAATACAACAGGTACGTGTAGGTCCTAGTCGTTTTGTTGCACGTTACATACTTTGGTCAGCACAGTCTCTAGTATTTTGTTGAATGCCTCTGCTATCCCATTAGCTTGTGGGTGGTACAGTGTACTTTTCTTATGATACACCCGGAACTCTTCTATGAGTGTGCTAATGGTTTCATTCAGGAAATGTGTTCCATGATCACTCATTAAGATTTTCGGACAACCAAATCGTGTCAATACATTTTCGAACAAAAACTTCATGGTTGTAGCGGCCTTATAGTCCTTGACCGGTTGCACTTCCGCCCATCGTGTCAGGTACTCTATTGCGGAGATGATGTAGTGCGCACCCATCTTTTCTTGAGGTTTTATCAGTCCCACAAAGTCGATTTCCCATTTTTCAAATGGCTTGTTGGAGCCTAGATCAACCTCAGGTTGAAGAAAGGCAATCCTAGGATAACCACAAACCATGCTTAACTTGGTAGCTAACCCTACCAAGTCAGGAGAGGGCTCTTTCCTTGTCAATCTCAGTGAGGATGGTTGCAATTATGTCTTGAGATGACTGAAATGAATGTTGATTTTAGGCTAGGTATAGTAGATTAGGGTTTCTGGTTTGATTTTTAGGTTTTGGTTGCTGTATCAATTGGAGAAGGTAGATGGGTCTGGGAAATCAACTCAGGGATACAGTCATGTTCTATTGGGTGAGGTAGACAAGTGTTTATGTACTCGAAATGGATTGAGATGGTAGATTAAGACAACTGAGGAGTTGAGGAGGGCATAAAGAAGCTATGAATCCTCTTCAAATAGTTGAAAACATTGAAAACCAAATGCATTCCCAAGACAAAGCACAACAGTGTATTTTATCCATTCACCTTGATTCATTTAGTTTTAGAAGAGAAAGATAGATTTGGATACATATAAAACATAAGAAAAACTCATTACAAATAAGAAACAATACATACACTCACTGTCACAAGAATCCCACAAAAATAGTTGTGAAACCTGGTTTTATTCATTACCAAACTGCTGATACAAATTTTCAATGAGTACCACCACTTCCACCAAAGTCCAACCTTTACAAATGAATCAAAAAGTACATGATATAGGCAAGGAAACTACTCAAGCTAGCTATCAGGGGTTGAAACCATGAGAAGAGGGGTAGTTTCAACCATATCTAAACTAGGAACACAAAAGTAGGCAGTGGAACAACATGCCTCTAAAACTTAAGAAACCAATTCATTCATCATCAAAACCACTTGAAACTTGATGTATCTACCCTATAAGGTATTTTTCATCCATATTTACATCAAATTCATCATTTACCATGCATACATTTAAAAAGGAATGAGGAAAAATTCGATTTCCAAGAAAACTAGGATAAAACTAGAAATTTAGGAAAAACTCGCAAAATCAGTTTAATACGCAGCGCCAAAATTTTAATGCATAGTGCCACTTCAAGGCCAGTTTTGAAGACCTTCCCGGTGTCAAAATTAGGTGCAAGTTGGCTTGTTGGAACAATTTTATTTTTCTAATTTGGAGCTCATTTTCCCCTCCAAAAGTTGATTCTCCCAAGCCTCCTTCCTGTGTGGAAAAAAAGTGGCAGAGAGGGCATTTTTTGGGTGTTTTTTGCCCGTTTGGTGACCAAACCTTGTCCAAAATTTCTCAATATTTCTAAGTTGACTTATTTTTCCATGTTGATTCTAGATATATAAGCCTTTTTGCAAAATAATGTCCCCATAAAAAGCATCTGAGTTGACTTACTTTTCCATGCTGATTCCAAATATATAAACCTTTTTGCAAAAGGATGTCCCCATCAAAAGCGTAGCTTCGCACCTATTGGAAAAACCTGTTTTTCCAATTCAAAAATTCAAAAATGACAAAAATTGCTCAAAATTCTTGAAATTTGGCATGACGGATCCTTGTTAGGTGCTTTGTTGGGCCAATGATGCTTCAGCCAAGATTTTGAGTTTATCATGTTCTTTCTTGCTCCTCAAGGCTCTCCTTAACTTAGCTTTTAGCCTCTTTACCCTTGAATTGCAAATCATGTTATGGGTTAAATAGTGATAGTTGATGTGAAATTAAGGATTGTAGTGGGAACAAGATGAGTATGAGGAGATTTTGAAAATGTAGGGTAAGTGAGGTGTATGGGGATGTGAGTACTTGAGGGAGTAGGAGTTTTAGGGAATGAGGGAATGAGGAGAATGAGGGGAATGGGTAGATTTTAGAATGTGGAAGAGGGATTTAGTAATGAAGTGGGTGTAGTGAAGATTTATTTGGGAGTTTAGTGTTTAGGGAATATTGTAATAGGGCTAGGGTTTTCTAAATGAGAGTAGGGTTTTTAGGGAGTGAACCTTGATGATTGTGGGATAGGAAATAGGATTTGGAAAACTCACTGTGAATGGAGAATGAGAGAACAACAATAAACTTTGATAACTTATGAGTGGTGGTTTAGTAATTATTTAGGGTTTGGTTTTGACAATTTTTTAGGTTTTTTTCTAACGAAAACTGAACACAACCCAAGCAACCAAACATTACTCTTCAAGGCAAGGAAGAATGATGTACTTACTTGGAACAAACACCAAAAAGTTTTTAAGGAAGTTTGAAGGCAATTTGAGGCAATTTCGTGCTTCTCCAACAGGTGCATAGCACCATTTTAGTGTGTAGCACCCATGTAAATTAACACAGCATGAGCTCAATAGGTGCAAAGCACCATTTTAATGCGCAACGCCAGGGAAATAATGTATAGTTCCCTTTTACAGACCACTTTTTGAGGCCTTCACGGTGTCCAAATTGGGCATGAGATAGCTTGTTGGAAATATTATTAAGTCTACTCTCCAAAACATCTTGAATTTTTCGTTTTGGAGTTCATTTTCCCTATCAAAAGTCAAATCGCCCAAGACTGGTCAAAATGTGCAAAATGAGGCTGCCCAAATGTAGAGTGTTGTTGCAATCAACCTTCGAAGGTCTTCCTCAGCTCCAAATTGAACTCATGAAAACTCATTGGAAAGCGCTTTGTGTGTAGTTATTATTTGACTCATCAAGCAAGTCATTTGGCCAACCAGGATAGGAGCAATCTTGATTTTACCAAGGTCACTCCAGAGGTGCAGCAATCCTCTCGAGGCAACTGTATTTTTGATATTTCTCTAAAACCATGACACATGTGTAAAAAGTGAAGGAGGTTTTTCTTCCTTGGCCTATTTTGGACAAAAACCTCTCTCACATTTTCCGAATTCATTTTTATTTGCTTAGAAACAAAAACCCTAGGAGAGGGGAATGAGCCCTACTTGAGCACAATTGAAGCACAAACAAGGTGTAAAATGACTCATTGGAACCTGAAATGATGAAGACAACTCTTTGAATGATGGTACACTTATCTGAATGGTGACATGGACCGACACTTGGAAAAATTTGAAAGGAGTGAAAACAAATCCTAGACCTAATACCTAGTGACCAAAGTTTACTTGAAGACTCATTACAAAGAAGAAACAATACATAAATTCATTGTCACAAGAATCCCACAAAAATAGTTGTGAAACTTGGTTTTATTCCTTACCAAACTGTTGATACAAATGTTCAATGAGTGCCACCACTTCCACCAAATTCCAACCTTTACAAATGAATTAAAAAGTACATGATATAGGCAAGGAAACTACTCAAGCTAGCTATGAGGGGTCGAAACCATGAGAAGAGGGGTAGTTTCAACCATATCTAAACTAGGAACACAAAAGTAGGCAATGGAACAACTTGCCTCTAAAACTTAGGAAACCAATTCATTCATCATCAAAACCACTTGAAACTTGATGTATCTACCCTATAAGGTACTTTTCATCCATATTTACATCAAATTCATCATTTACCATGCATACATTTACCAAGGAAAGAGGAAAAAGTCGATTTCCAAGAAAACTAGGAAAAAACTAGAAACTTAGGCAAAACTAGCAAAATCAGTTTAATGTGCAATGCCAAAATTTTAATGCGTAGCGCCACTTCAAGGCCAGTTTTGGAGGCCTTTGCGATGTCCAAATCAGGTGCAAGTTGGCTTGTTGGAAATCCCTACTTGTCTAGTTTCTGGAAAAATTTGATTTTCTGATTTGGAGAAAATTTGCCCCTCCAAAAGTTGATTCTCCCAATACAGTTTCTTGTGAGGTGGCCAAAAGTGGCAGAGAGGGCACTTTTTTGGCGTTTTTTGCCCTTTTGGTGACCAAGACCTTGTCCAAATTTTCTCAATATTTCTGAGTTGACTTATTTTTCCATGCTGATTCCAAATATGTAAACCTTTTTTCAAGAGGATGTCCCCATCAAAAGCATGGTGCCATTGGCGCTATGCACCTATTGGAAAATATTGTTTTTCCAATTCAAAAATTCAAAAATGACAAAAATTTCTCAAAATTTCTTGAAATTTGGCATGACGGATCCTTGTTAGGTGCTTTGTTGGGCCAATTATTCTTCAGCCAAGATTTTGAGTTTATCATGTTCTTTCTTGCTCCTCAAGTCTCTCCTTAGCTTTTAACGTCTTTACCCTTGAATTGCAAATCTTGTTTTGGGTTAAATAATGATGGTTGATGTGAAATTAAGGATTGTAGTGGGAACATGATGAGTATGAGTAGATTTTGAAAATGTAGGGTAAGTGAGGTATATGGGGATGTGAGTACTTGAGGGAGTAGGAGTTCTAGGGAATGAGGGGAATGAGGGGAATGGGTAGGTTTTAGAATGTGGAATAGGGATTTAGTAATGAAGTGGGTGTAGTGAAGATGTATTTGGGAGTTTAGTGTTTAGGGAATAGTGTAATAGGGCTAGGGTTTTCTAAATGAGAGTGGGACTTTTAGGGAGTTAACTTTGATGATTGTGGGATAGGGAATAGGATTTGGAAAACTCACTGTGAATGGAGTATGAGAGAACAGCAACAACCTTTGATAACATATGAGAGGTGATTTAGTAATTATTTAGGGTTTGGTTTTGACAATTTGTTAGGGGTTGTTCTAATGGAAACCAAACACAACCCTAGCAACCAAACATTACTCTGCAAGGCAAGGAATAATGATGTACTTGGAACAAGCATCAAAATTTTTTTAAGGAAGATTGAAGGCGATTTGAGGCAATTTCAGGCTTCTCCAATAGGTATGTAGCACTTTCTAATAGGTGCCTAGCACCATTTTAATGCGTAGCGCCCATGTAAATTAACACAACAGGAGCTCAATAGGTGCATAGCGCCATTTTAATGCACAACGCTAGGGAAATAATGCATACCACCTTTTTTCAAACCACTTTTGGAGGCCTTCCCAATGTCTAAATTGGGCGCGGGATAGATTTTTGGAAATCTTGTTGAGTCTACTTTCCAAAACATCTTGAACCTTTCACTTTGGAGTTCATTTGGCCCGTCAAAAGTCAAATCTCCTAAGACTGCTCAAAATATGCAAAATGAGGCTGCCTAAATGCAGAGTGTTGTTGCAGTCAACATTTGAAGGTCTTCCTCAACTCCAAATTAAACTCATGATAGCTGATTGGAAATATCTTTCTATATAAGTATCATTTGACTCATTAAGCAAGTCATTTGGCCAACCAGGCTAGGATAAATCTTGATTTTACCAAGGTCATTCCAGAGGTACAACAATCCTCCTGAGGCAACTATATTTTTGATATTTATCTAAAACCATGACACTTCTGTAAAAAGTAAGGACGTTTTTCTTCCTTGGCCTATTGTGGACAAAAACCTCTCTCACTTTTTCCAAATTTATTTTTCTTTGCTCAGAAACAAAAACCCTAGGAGAGGGGAATAAGCCCTACTTGAGCACAATTAAAGCACAAACAA
The DNA here is from genome assembly GCA_000404065.3 of Pinus taeda. Classification (NCBI taxonomy): domain Eukaryota; kingdom Viridiplantae; phylum Streptophyta; class Pinopsida; order Pinales; family Pinaceae; genus Pinus; species Pinus taeda. The sequence goes on along the minus strand of APFE030239001.1, from coordinate 113,017 downwards.
GGCGTAAAATGACTCATTGGAACCTGAAATGATGATGAAATCTCTTCGAATGATGGTACACTCAGCTGAATGGTGACATGGACCGACACTTAGAAAAATTTGAAAGAAGTGAAAACAAATCCTAAACCTAATACCTAGTGACCAAATTTTACTTGAAGACTCACCGAAATGACAAAATTTGACTTTGACATCCTAATACCACTTTGTAAGAGCATGTTTGATCACTGGTGGAAGGTTTCAAAGACTAACACTAACACGGCTACAGTGTCATTTTTGGATTTAGTGGCATCTCGTCCCTTTGTGATGGTTTTCCTGTCTTTTGACATATATCGCATGCCTTACAGTGCGCTTTCGAATCCTAGTGCAAGGTTTGTCCACCATAACCCTACACGAAGAATCTTCTATGCAGTTGCGCGTCCTGCATAGTGTCCTCCTGCAACGCCCCCATGTGCTTCTGTGAGGATCTGACCTCATTCAAATTCAGGTACATATCTTCGCAATATCTCATCATTGCCCATTTTGTAGAGGTGCCCCGCGATGACAGAAAAGTCTACCATGCACACCATCAATTTATTCTTATGTTGGACTAAGTATTCATTCGATACAGTCCCTGTTGTTATAAAAAGTATTATATCTTGAACTGTCTATCCGCAATTTGCACTACAAAGAGCTGTGCATCAGGTATTTTCCTCCTCCAAATTCGTTGGTTCCTCACCTATCTCAATTCGTGACAAGTGATCTGGTCCTACGTTTAGGTGTCCTGGCTTGACTATGACCTCAAAATCATATTCTTGAAATAGTAAGAGCCATCTTCATATGTGCCCCGCCAACACAGGCTTATTCACCAGGTATTTCAACGCAGGAATGGTATGTGTACATCTTGAAATGTCCTCCGAGTAAATAGTGTCTGTATTTTTGGAGTGCGTACACCATTGCCAACCCCTCATGCTCGGTGGTAGAATAGTTTTTTTCTGCTTTGGAGAATCTGTGACTTGCAAATGTGATCAGGTGATCCAAGCCCTCTGCGCCCTCCTGTGTGAGTATGGCTCTCAACGCAATACACAACGCATCAACATGTACATGAAATTCCACATCTCATTTTGGGAAAATCAAGATTGGAGCAGAGGCTAGTTTCCCCTTCAGGACATCCAAACATTCAATGCAATTATCATTCTAGCAATATTTAACATCCTTTTTCAATAGATATTCCATCGGCACTATTATTTGGGCATAAATTTTGATGAACTTCCTATAGTATCCAGTGTGCCCCAAAGTAGCACGCAATTTCATAACACCTCACAGTGCTTCCAAATTTAGAATAACGGCAATCTTCGCAGGGTCCACCATCAGGCCTTGTTTGCGGACCACATGTCCCAACAAGTTTCCAAAGGGAACAAGGAATGTGCACTTCTTAAGGTTCAACGCAATATGGTGTCGGTAGCAAGTATCCAGCATCAAGCGTAAGCTCGCTACATGGTTCTTAACTAATCCAAAGATAGTCCAATCATCTAGATAGACCTCCAAGAACTTGTGGATGTATTCTTTGAACACAGCCACAACAATGTGCAAAAATATAGTTGGTGCATTCTTCAGTCCAAATAGCATAATGGTGTATTGAAAGCAACCCCATTTTGTTGTGAAGGTCATTTTGCTCCTATCTTCCAGCGTGATCTTGATCTGATGGTACCCTTAGAACCTATCCGTGAATGAGTATGCTTTTTGACCACCAAAATTCTCCAGTACTTCATCTATGAATGGTGTCGGGAATGGATCATGTACATAGGTGTCGTTCAACTTCCTGAGGTCCATTCATATTCTTATTTCACCCGTCTGTTTTTTCTCCTGTACTACCATAGGACTCACACAATCGGGCTCTTCAACTGGTTCAATAATTTGGCTACGAGCATTTTGTCTAATTTGTTGTGAACCTTTTCTTTATACTTTAGATTCAAGTGGTAAGGTTTTTGCTTAACTAGCTTTGTGTCGGGTTTTAGGGTGATCTTCATCATCCCTAAGTCGCCAATGATAGATTTTAAGTCCATAATTTTGGTCGGGAACAAGTCTTGGCATTCGCGGAGTAATGCAACGACCTTATCCACTGTGGCATCATCCCAATAATCCCCAAGCGTTGTCTACTTCAGCTCTGCCTCCATTCCAATGTTGACCTGCTTTGTCTTTAGTGGCATGATGATGTCACAGCCTTCAAGTGATGGTCCTCAAATCTCGCGACAGCCTTCCATTTCTGAAATGTTAATATTTTTTGGGTCCTCATCATCCTCCTCAACATTTACGTTGTAACACTCTAGTGTGCAGCTCAATTGTGTCGCCCATTCTGGCTAAAGTACTTCCATTAGCTCCTAGGGTATTTTGAAGATAACTGCTTTTACTACCTGTAGCGCATCATCAACAGTATCTAACCAATGATCTTCAAACGTGAACATTAATAGAAATCCCTCATGCAAGACATCCCATTCGCTTGTACCACGGCACAGCTCCGTCTCAGTATACCAATTCATGGGTATGACATCCAGGGTATGATAGAATAAATGTACCCATTCAGATTGTGGCTCTTCTCCATAGACCCTGCTCCATTTCGCGAGGTGTGTGCGTGGATCGTATCATCCGTCATACTTGTCTACTAGCCATATCTGTGGTTTCCCAAATTGTAGGCGCATCATTCTTCTACATCCGCGTCAGTCCTCAAAACTTCCCTAATGCGTAACCCACCATCATGCGGGCGTTGCATGTAGTGCCCACTTTAGAGCATCGAATCGCTACTGTTATGGTACTGCGCTTTCAAATTTGTTCAGGAATTCATCCACCGCTATCAACCCATCATATGTAGGAAGATCCCTTGCCTCTGTTGTCATGCAGCACAGTGATCTAACCATCATGTTTCAATTAAGCGTTGTTACTTCGTGCAGCCAATTCTACCATCACTCTATCTCTTCGTCTGAATCTGAAGTGCAAGGGCTTTCGCGCTCCCACGAAATCCTTCCATCTGCGGTTGGATTCACCCAATCCTCTTCTCACATGGTTATCTTGTAAATACAATTGAGATCATCATCACTATCATCGTCTCGCATCAGTTTAGTGTATCACGCTCCTTCGGCTAGATCTAGCAGTACTACTACACGTCATGAATTTTTTTCAAATATCATTTTATGCTCCTTCATATTTATGACCCCATTCATATTGGTGGCCCAGTCTATTCATAGTAGCATGGGATAGGGATTACTGTCATCGACAATCTCTATCACTTCAAAATCTGCCTGCGCGCTCGCTCCTTCAATATCTACTGTCACCCCTTGCAATATTCCCATGGGTAAGATCTTCTGTTGGTTCTCCATTTGTAACTGAATAGGAGGCCATTGTAGCATGAGTCTGCCTATGCATTCCCATGTTTGTTTTGGTAGTACATTGACATCCGATCTGAGATCCAAGATTACATTATCCATTTCATACTCACCAATTTGCGTAGTCAATCTAATTTCCCTTCCGGTGCACAATGTATGCTTTCAAAGTTTCTGAACCACTTGCGATTCTCCTCACCCAGTGCACCTAGTGATAAGTTCCTGTAGTCTTTTTACTGCCTTACTATCACGTAGCAGTTTCATGCATGTCTCCAGAAAAGTAGTGAGCATTGAAGGATCCATTCCTGGTTCTAGTTTATCCTTACTACCTGAAGTGGAGGCCTCCGTGAAGCTCTTCTTATCTTCCATGAATGTTTCCTTTGCGTCTTCTAAATCAAATTCAAGTTCCTTTGTAGGAGCCTTGCGAACCCACACACTTTCTTTTGAATGCTTACCTTTATCATCTCCAGTGATCGTACTGCTCCTGAGGATCATGTTCACATTCAGGTCTTCTTCACGCAGCTCAGACCTCATCATCTGCAAATTCTGAGTCCAGGGAGCTAAAGTACCCCTTTTTCACGCAATGTCGCTATCAATGTAGGGCAGTATTCTACTCATGATAAAACTGAGTATAGTACAAACATGATGTCCTTGTCGGGTTTGTACAATCGCGGGCATAATGCCCTGGCCCTCCGCAATTGTAACAAATTAGCTGTCCGTAACCCCTTCCTGGTCTCATTCCACCTCGACCTCGACCACGCCCCTAAAATCCAGCACTTGTCGTTCCTGTATTTTGGTTGAGGGCTCGTGTTTCAGTTTGTACCCTGTAGGAAGGAGTCTAATCCATTATTAGTTCGTAGCTTCTGCAAGTGCGTTCATCATGGCCTACCGACCTGCAGAAATTACAAAATAATTGGTGGGGCATCTGCATATACTTCTATAATAGATGACAATTATCCATAGTGTGTTTTCCTTCTATCTAACAGATCGTGCACCATAATTCAGGTGCCATGCTTGGTCGTGCATGTGCCTCAGGTCTTAACGGCATCGGCCCTCCTCCTGCCAAGTAATTCGCAAACATTGGACAGTGGTCCTTGTCATGCCCCTAGAGTTTGCAATTTTTGCACCATACCTCCTCGTGCGCCTCTAGCCAAGGTGTCCTGTCCTATTTCAAACTTTGCATCTCCAAACACAGATTTTGTAGTTGTGCATGGATGTTTTGGACTCCCAGACCAGGGCCTTGTATAGGGGTCTCATGCAATCTCATTGCCATCTCCAAAGCTTCGGTCTGGGTGGAAATATTTTGTTGTGATAGTGTCATCCTTAAGTGCGGTGTTGTCCATCCCTCAATGCCATGTTGGCTTCACAAATCATACCCTTCTGTCATTCGTCCAAATCCTAGGGGGTCTCACCCAAGAGCATCGGGATCTCTTTAAACTCGATGATTGATTGTGTTTCTGACTTTGGCCTGCTAAATTCCCTATTCAGCGCAATCTAGATTTCTGCGATTCCTATGTTCATATGGTCATTAGAATGCTTGATGTATCATTTTAGTGCACGATCCTGTAATGCAGTCACTAATGTAGCCTTATTGATATTGTCATCTACAACACCTTGTGCTTCCCATACTGCCCTTACAACGAACTAGAATTGGTCCAGATCTTCATTCCCCACTCCTCTGAATACTGGTAGTTTGATCGCACTCACCATACTGAACTATGGTGGTGGTGAAGGTAGAGTGGGTGGAGATGGAGATCAAGAGGGTGAGGCAGGTAGTGGTGTAAGTGGAGGTGGTAAGTGTGAAATTCGCTGCCTTATCAGACTGACCGCGCTTCTCAGATAAACTTTCACAAGCTCTTCCTCGCTTTCCCTTGAGGGGGAAATTAAGGGATTGGTTTCTAATTATTCACTACTTCTTCTTTTGTAGACCTTCCCTCTTAGGGTAGTCCCAAACATTAATTTATTCACATAACCCTCTTTTCACACAATAGCATCTTAATCCAAGTGTTCAAAGATTTAATATACTTACCTCGCAGTCCCTTGAGGAAACATCCCTCCGCCTCACTATAGTTGACGGTTGTATCTGCCGCGAACTTAGTGATAAATCCTCCTATAATTCGGTCAAGCCAATGGTCCACAGCCCACGCGATCTTATCTCTTGATGCTTCTAGTCTTCGCACTAATTCCGAAGTCCACACAATTGGTTTTTCGAGCCTACACCTTCCCTGACTATCTGCTAGCTTCACAATCCACTCATATAGCTCAGAAGGAAAGGATGCAAAGAAAATTTCGTGGATTTTCGTATACAAGTAGCGCTCCAACCACTATTCCTTAGATACTCGTAGATTTCTATTTTCCTACACTGCAAACTCGTGAAACGTTTTGTCCAACCACCCTTCAATTTCTTTCTTTTTTGGATTCTAGTGGCACGACATCAGACATCCCTTATGCAAATCCTAGTCCCGGCAACAAAACCATTTGTTAGCTTGTAGGGACTTGACCCAGGTTTAGAGGTGATTTAGCCAAAGAAATCCCTGTACTACTGGCCCTTTCGGCAACAATCTACGGAGCACAAGCTGAGGTCTCACCCGAAGTAGTATGGGAGGGTGCTAGAACTAGGTTTTTGCACCCTAGGGATGTCTCATGGGCTCTGGCAGTCTGCGGTTTGACCTAGTGCACACGTCACTATGTGCATTTGTTAGTCCCTCGCAACTTGTGTTGCTTCCTTTGCGCAGCCCTACTCAGGGCATGATTCATATTATTACCCAAGTTCCTTACTATTAACTTGTTATTCTTTGATTACTTAACTTATTTGTGTAATTCTAGTGATAATTAATAGGATATCTAGCATTCATATAAGTGCACGCGCTAAACAAAATAGTATAAATGCATAGAAAATCATACAAAACCAGATACACAATATCTAGAATCAAACTTCTTTTTATTACTCTTCTACTTGGGTTACATACTCAACTTCACCCTGCGCACTCAGCTCTAGGGGTTTACACACTCAGCTGCAGACTCTACTAGGCCCCTATGCACTCAGTTGTAGAGCCTCTTCCTTCTACTACGACCTAATACACTTAGAATCTTTCTCTATGCTTGAACCATTCGTACTCATCTCTTCTTCTTAGCTCTCTTTACAACTTAGAGCCTTGCTCTATTTATACAATCTCATGGTCCGCGAACCATGGGTAGGCTGACATGACATTACAACACTTAGGGCGAACAACCCTATGACTCAATCTATACTTTGCACTCTACGCTTGCAATTCGTAGAGTCTTACAATACATTTCACCAAAACTTGGGCTTTGAGCCCCAAAACATGTCATGGGGGGATTCGATGCCCAACAAAGCTTCATCTAACCAAGGCCCCAACCTAGCCTTAAGCAAGGCCTCCTTCTTCTGGGATGCTTCTACATGTGCGAGGAGTTGATTCCCCTCCTGTAACTTGGCTAGGCATTGTACTGGAGAGATTAAGCGAGTCGTTATCCTAACCTCATCATACTACTTCTGTAGCTCTTGAACCTCTCTATTCAATAGCTACAGGTTTGGATCTTCCTATAGAGTCAACACCAATTCTATTTCCTGCACAAATAAGGCTGAGCAGATAGCGACTGCGGTATCCAAAGTGGCCATCCCTTCTTTGATGGCAGCTCCGCGCTACTCCCTGACCTCGGGCAGAGTTGTAGGCTGCAATTTTAGCTGCAGCTTAGTGATTTTCATGTTGATTTCGAATTGAACTCATCCAACCTCTGCCTTCACCTCGCACACTTTAGCAACTAACTTCCTTATCTTAGCTTCCGATTGTGTGTCTTTGGGAATTTGGAGCTCAGACACTATTCTACATGCCTCTACAACTATGGACGCCAGTCGAGAACTCTGTGCCTGTAGCATTTATTTTTCTTTCAAGGCCTATGTTTTCTCAGCGAATATCCATTTGTTGTTCACCCTATATTCACTGATCATATTGAGAGCGTGATTCTCCTGAGCTCTCAATTCCTTCGTCACCCTTGCCTACAGTGCGTCGAGAAGCTCATTTGTGAGTGCTGCGATGTTCAGCCCAATGTTCTTAAGGGTGCTTAAGATGATGCAATCATTAACTGACTCTACAGATAGGGGCCCTTCCAGTAAAGTAATATTTTGAAGGTCTAGGGTCCTTACCAATTCTGTAGCCTAACTCGTCCCTAGTGCCAGGCTCACTTGTGCTACGCTCACTTGACCTACACCCACATGTTTCCTGTTAGCCTAGATCTGGAGCTCGCGAATATCCTTCTGGATGCTCCCCAGCATCTTCATATACTTCTGCTCGAATTGTTGTAGCACTTCAGTTATAAAGTCTCGTACTTTGTCGCCAATCTCATCGAGATCGCCCTCCGTCAATACCATGGGACCATTCTGTGACTTTTCCAATTTCTGATTTTTCAGGGGACCTTTCCACTACTCCTATCCACGCTTCTTCAACTGAAACAGGTTACTATGCCCCTCATCTCCTCTTTTGCCCTATTTGGACTGTTCTTCCTCCTTAGTCTTGGGCAAAGGGGATTTGCCACTTCTCTCTGACTTGCGTTGTTCTTGCTCAGCATTCTCCTTAGCAGCACACTCCTTCTCCATCCAAGACTTCTCAGCGGCTTCCTTCTTTCTTTGCACGACCAAGTTTTGTGCAGCCTTCTTGGCTTCCTCCTTTCTTTTTGTGTTGTCAAGCATCTGCGCCCTTACTGGTTCCGGCATCCAAGTTTGAGGGGGTGCTCCACTCTGTTGGCCATCGTTTGATTACCTCCTATATATTTGTGTATGTGACCAAATATGGTAAGTCATGACATTTCTGCTGCGGATCCTTCTGTGCCTGAATGTAAACTCGGTGGAAGTCAGCATTGAATGTGGCATAGGCTGAAAATTGCATATACAAGGTCAGTGACAACCTTGGGCACTAGTTGATGGCCATGCGGAGGCGTGCTTCCATCAAAACCCAGAAGATTTTTGTTTTTGTGATCCATGCAGGATCCTTTGTGGCCCATAGGGAGGCGAACTACGTAGCCTCCGGTAATTATTCTTTCAACGGAGGAAAATGGCTGGCCTCCAGCAACTCCCATGTGACCAACACAATGGAGAGCAGCAACCAAGCATAATGGAATGGCTTAGTCTCATCCTTGTCCTCGCGGAAATTCCCGAAGAATTCACTGCACAGATACCTTGATCAGTTGAATTGCACACCCTTTGTGCATTGTGCAACTAGAGAGACCATGGGCGCTAGGACTTCATTTGTGCAACACATCCTCATTACCTTCCCTGCTAAGATTTGTGTGGCAATTTGTCAGCATGGTCGTTGGTGGAAGTGATTGAGTATTACAAGCCTTTTTCATGAGGGAAAAGTCCTTCTTCATCCTTTCTGCCAAATCCTTTTCTCCTGTCTTTCTGCCAAACTCCTTGGCCAGATTCAAACCCTCATATGTTAGGTGCATGATCTTGTGGATGAGAATGTTAGTGATGGGTATAGGCCCTCCTAGCCATAAGCACCCATTGTGCACTATAGTAAGTAATTGACTGACACAAGTTCTGTTGATAGTGGTGCGGTGATAATGGGGAATCCACAAGAGGTTCAACAATCCCGAATTCTCCACTCCACCATCTCTAGCGTGGTGACACCTAAGTCCATGTAGTAGACACACTTCATATATTTGGTTGTTTCTAGGTGAGAGAACTTATCATGATCTACAAGGTCCCAATCTTCCATCTTCAATAGGGGGATCCGCGCAAGGAAAGGACCTTCGAAGAGAACCAACTCCGACAACAGGGGCATAGAAATGACAAGTTTTTCAGAGTATGGGTCCTTGGTGACCTTCGCCTCCCCCTTGCACGAAGGGATATAGTTAGGCAACTTTGTAATGGGCTCCATTCCCTCAATGTATATATCCTCGATGCCCTGTCCTTCCTCGACCTCCAAATTGATGACCTTCTCGGGCTACTTTTCTTTTATTTTTTTGAGTTGCAGATTTTTTTTTGGGCAATTCACGAACTTGCACTGACTTCTTCTATTTATCCTTCTTCAATTTTGGGTATCTCTAGCAATGACAGGCTTTGGCCTCGGTGACCTTGATGTCATAGGCACAATATCTGAAGCTTCCATACTTACTACCTCTGGAGCAACTCCTTCAGAAGTGACATCTCCACCAGTACTCATAGTCTCTGCAGGGCTTGGTCCTAGCATCTTTTCCAGGATGAATTTCTGATTCAGTTTTGATAACTTGGAAAATGTAGGACTCGCAACTAAATCCTCCCAATACAAGCAATTCATAGGAAACAAACAGCACAGCTCAATAAAAACTCTAAGGGTGCAAAGAATTCTCTATTACACTGGCATGCGCACTTTATAGGGGATTTTGAATTCAAATCTGACTGTTCCCCCCAAAATTGGACCATTAATGTTGTTTTGGCAGCAAATCTTCAAAGATTTTGGCCTTAAATTTTTCCAACCTACTCCTCTTAACTGTCTTTTGGTTGTAAAATCATGAACAGTGAATCCAATAGTCACTTTCCTGCTGAACTATACGGTACCTCCCTTCATAGCATAGCATCCTTCGCGTAGCTTCATAGGTTGTATCTGCATCATCTTTTGTGCAACCCGCCTGCCGTATAGTCCTCCAACCCTGGCAGTGTAGTTTATAGTCTTTCGCTCCCTTCCAACTAAGATTGTCCTATTGCCATATAGTCATAGTGTAGGATCCCCTATATATGGATTCAATTAGCTTCCATTCACCCTTCTCGGAAAAGGTTCTCCATTCAGCATTGCAAGCTAAACTACACCTCCATCTTTAATTTCCTTGATAATATATAGGCCCAGCCAATGCATCTAAAATTTCCCTAGAAGCTTAGTGAATTTACTATCATATAATAAAACCAGATCATTTACTTTGAACGTGTGCAACTTGATGTGTCAATCGTGCCATTCTTTTTCACATTCCTTTTGTACTTGTTGATGGAATCCAGTCAATAATATGTCTTCTTCAAGTTCCATCAGCTATGCGAGTTGTTCTTCCAAGGCTTCATGATCTACCATACCTATGAAAGCTACTATACGTATACTAGGCACGATATATTCAATAGGCATTATAGCTTCTACATCATAGGCCAATCTAAAAGGTGTCTGCCTTGTCAGCTTTTTACAAGTAGTCCTGTATGCCCATAGCTCCACAGGTATGCACACATCCCAGTCATTTTGCTGCACATTGCAAATCGTTGTCAGCATGTTCTCCAAAATCTTATTAAAGGCCTCAATTGTTCCATTATCTTGAGGATGATATGGTGTGCTCTTCTCATGATAGACCTGGAACTCCTTAGTCAATCTGTTGATTGTCTCTTTTAGGAAGCACGTACCCCAATCATTGATCAACACTTTTGGGAAACCAAACCTAGTTAAGACATATTCAAACAAAAAAATCACTGATGTAGCTCTTGTACAATCCTTAACCAATTGTGCCTCTTCCCATCTGGTTAAATACTTTGTCGCGGTGATGATGTACCGAGCATTAGTTTTCTTCCCTAGGGGATTAATCATCCCAATAAAGTCAATCACCCATTTTTTAAATGGTTGCAAAGGCACTTGAGGATTTAGTGGCAACTCGTCCCTCCGCAATGGTCTACCAATTCGTTGACATGCATCACATGCCCTACAGTATGCCTTGGAAGCTTTGTACAACTTAGGCCACCATAAACATGCACGCAAAATCTTCTATGCAGTCACTTTTCCTACATAGTATCCTCCCATAGCCCCTCCATCAGCTTCAGCAAGAATGCTATTCCTCTCAAAATCTGGCACGTATCTTCACAATATCTCATCTGCACCCATCTTATACAAATGTATCACAATCACTAAAAAGTCTACTGCACACACTACCAATTCTTTCTTTTGTTAACTTGTGTACCCTTTTAGAACCATCCCCGTAGCCAAGAAATGAATGATGTCTTCAAAATGATTATCGCCTATGTGCACTAAGAAGAGATGTGCATCTGGCAACCCTTCCTCCAAATTAGTAGGTTCCTCTCCTGTTTCAATCCGTGATAGATGGCCAGGTCCTACATTCAACCTTCTTGGCTTCACAATCACTTCGAAGTCATACTCCTGAAATAGCAACATCCATCTACAAATCTTCCTCCCCAACATAGGCTTATTGACTAGGTATTTCAATGTAGAATGATCCATGTACATCTTGAAATGTCCGCCCAATAGATAGTGCTTGAACTTTTGCAGCAAGTACACCATGGCCAAGCCTTCGCGCTCTATCATTGAGTAATTATATTTTACTTTGACAATTTCCTACTCGCAAAGGCTATAGGATGGTCCACCTCTCCTTCACTGACCCGTGTTAGCATTGCTCCCAACACAATGCATGAGGCATCAACATGTACATGGAATTCCTTCTCCCAATCAAGGAAGACCAAGATCTTCATGGTGACAATCTTCTCTTTCAATACATCCAGACTATGCTAACATTCTTCATCCCAACAAAATGTGGCATCATTTTTAAACATTTTCTCCATGGGCACAGTAATCTGAGCATAAGCCTTGATAAACTTCCTATGATATCTTGTATTTCCCAGCCTTGCATGCCGCTGCTCAACACTCCTCAAGGCCTCCAAATTTACTATCACTGCGATCTTAGCAGGGTCCACCATCAACCCTTGCCTGCACACCACATGACCTAGCAGAATCCCAAAGGGGATGCAAAATAAACATTTATTCAGATTCATCGTGATCTGGTATCTGTGACACATATCCAACATCAGGTGTAGACTTTCTACATGGAGCTTCACTAAACCAAACACCGTCTAGTCATCAAAGTACACCTCCAAGAACTTATGGATGAATTCCTTAAATGTTTCTATAACTACGTGAGAGAATATCACAGGCACGTTCTTAAGTCCAAACAGCATTAAAGTATATTGGAAACAACCCTATTCCGCCACAAAGGTTGTTTTTCTCCTGTCTTCTAGCGCAATCTTGATGTGATGGTACCCCAAAAACCCATTAGTGAATGAGTAGGCCTCCTGCCCTCCAATGTTTTCTAATATTTTGTTTGTAAATAGCGTCGCGAATGGGTCATGGACATAGGCATCATTGAGCTTCCTCACATCGAAACAAATATTTATTTCATACTTTTGTTTCTTCTCCTGTACCACCATGGGGCTCACCCACTTAGAATCTTCTACTGGTTCTATGATGCCTGCTACCAGCATCTTATCTAAATCCAAATGAACCTTTTCCTTATACTTAGGATTCAAGCAATACGGCCTCTGCTTAACGGGCTTTACATTCGATACATAGTGATTTTCATAACACCCAAATATCCAATTATTCCCTTCAAATCCGAAAACTTAGTAGGGAAAAAATCCTGGTATTCACAGAGCAACTCAACAACCTTATCCACAGTAGCGTCATCCAAATAATCTCCAACCTTTGCAAACTTTGGCTCTGCTTCAGTACCAATGTCACTTTCTTGGTTTTCAATGGTGAGGTGATGTCCAAATTCTATATTTGTGGACCTTTGACTTCACAATGGCCCTCCTTGTCTAGGATATTAATATTTCTTAGATCATTGTCCACCTCTTCAACTATCACATTATAACATTCCAGTGCATGGCGCAACTGGGTGCTCTAATCTGGCTGGACCCATTCAAGAGGTTCTTGCGGTATTTTGAAAATCACTACCTTAACCTTCTGCAGAGCTTCATCAATGCTCTCGAACCCATCTTCAAAACTGAAGGTCATTAAGAATCCTTCCCTCAATATATCCCACTCCACGATGCCTTGGCGGAGCTCTGTCTCCAAGTACTAGTTCATAGGGATGATGTCCAAAGTATGGTAGAATAAGTGTACCCACTCCAGCTACGGCTCCATTCCATAATCTTCATCCCACTTCACTAGATGATCACATGGATCATTCCTCCCATCATATTTCTCAGTGAATCAAAGGCTAGGTTAACTAAACCACAACCTTATCAGTCTTCTATAATCTCGCCACTCATCAAAGATATCCTTGTGCATACCCCACCATCGTGCGAGCGTAGCACATAGTGCCAAGTCTAATACTTGGAAGCGGTGATTCTTAAGGACCTCACACTCAAATGTATCCAAAAACGTATCTACATTAGTTAAATCATCATAATAGGGTAAATTCCTTACCTCCGATGACACACAGTGTAGCGATTTAGTCATCATGTTGCAGCGCAACGTAGATACTTCATGCAGCGTATTCTTCCAGTGCTCCAACTCTTCATCTCAATCTGAGGCATAGGAACTTTCCCAGTCCTAGGTAATCCTTCCATCTGTTGTCGGGTTAATCCAGTCCTAGTCTTGGGCAATTATTTTGTAGGTCTGATCCAATTCATCATCACTCTCTTCATAGTCGTAGACTAGTTCAGTATAGCGCAACCCTTCTGTAGGGTCCAATGGTACTACAACCTGAAGTGATTTACTTTCAAATGTCATCATCCTCTTCTTTAAGTTGATGACTCCATTCATATCGATGGTCGATTCAATTTCGAGGAGTGCAGGGTACGAATCACTGCCATCAATGATCTCTATTACTTCAAAATCATCTAGTGTGCTTGCACCTTCTATATCCACTGTTACTCCATGTAGTCATCCCATAAGGATGATCTTCTACTCGTTCTCCATTCTGAGCTGGATCTGAGACCACCCCAGTGTAGGTTGTTAGGATCCTATAGTGATAGGATTAATTATTTTGAATTGGCTAAGGTTAAGCCTTGTAATATTATACATACCTTTTCTTTCCGCAAATGTTTTCCATATTAAAAATTAAAAAATGTAAAGAGGGTGTGTCCTAAAAGAAATATCAAAGGACAAAAAGTATAAGAAAAGATCAAAAAATGAAAAAATATGAACCCCAAAAACAAAAATAGATCATGAAAGTGTGCAAGTCTAAATTCCATTGCTATTTTACTACTTTATTGTCTTAAATAATGATTGTGTGTAGCTTGTCATACATGCCACAACCCATGGTAGTCAAAATGCTTAATCTTGCCTATTTCATGCTTTCAATTTTATGTTTATAGATAGAGAATAAAATATGACCAAACAGTTTAATCTTGGCAGATCATTAGATAGGTAGAGAAAATAAAAGGAGCTCATCAGTTCAATCTGAGCCTTTGGATGATATAAGGTTAGAATTAGATAGTTTACTTTTCAAAATAAAAATGAATGATAAGGGTTTGCTAGTCTAAATGTACCCAAATAAAATGAAGAAAAAATGGTACGGTAAGTAATGGGTAAGTAAAATAAAGGTTGCTGAAGTATAAACTTTATTGGATAAAAGCACATTTATCATGCTCGATTATATGTTTCAATGTGCATGAACATCTAAGAAGGTGTTGTGGCCTGCAAAAACCCCCCTTCTTATTTAGTGTTATTACTAATACTAAATAAGTGGGGGCCCTTAGTCAAAAAATTTAAAAATCAATTAGCGCTTGTATTTCCTTTTTTCAATAAAACTTACCATCATAAACTTAGGAGAATACCCTTGAAAAATCTTAAAAAGCTGAAGTTTTATGATCAAGCAGGATAAAATCACTCCTTAAGAAATATCGCATCGTAAAAAGGATAATGGATACCTCCTTACAAGTCGAATTCTAAGATTGCGAGATTGCAATGCGAGACTACATATTCAAAACATATATCGCATCGCATGCCTCAAATATCACTTACGCTGAAAAACCTCAAACCACTGATATGTGATGGCGCATATCGCAAATCACATTTTGCAAAAAACACATTAACGGATAATTGTCATATGCCGTGCTCCAGTGATATTGCGATATTGCGACAGAACGATACTGCGATAGAGTGATAGAGTGACGTAGCGATCTACGACACAGTGGTCTACAATATTACGAAGCAAATCGCAAATCGCTTCGTCGCAGATCTTTTTAGGCTCGTTGTTCGAGAAATATTTTTCCATAAATCGAGACCTGGCTATGTACTTTAATGCTAATTAATGAGTTAGTTGCCAATTTTTAATGAAATATGGTTTTGTGCTGATCAAAGAGCCATTTCATGTAAGGTGGTATATTTTATATGTCTTCAGCATTTAAAGCTTTCCCGTCACCTTTTCCTTATCATTATTCTCACCTCACTTGTAAACTGCAGGAACGAAGAATAGAGAACTATACAAAGCAGTATTCAGGATATTATGGGAAAGAAAGGCAAAGCTCCGAGTTCTGAAGACAAAGAAATGACACCCTTGTATACAAACACTGCCTGTAACATAGATGATAGTATTACCACTTGGGAAGGCATGTACAGTCTACTTGAGGAAGAGAATCCCAAAATCATGGAGGTTACAACTACTGCAGACTCACATGGGTCTTCTGAGGCATCAGATACAGATCTAGCTTGCTCGTTCTTGCACCAGATAGCGGCGAGGCCAAAAATTCTTCCATACACGGACATGGTTAAATGGGTACTGAACAATGGTAACATAAAAAACAGATGATTTAAGACTCAGGTTCAAGAACTTTTGGAATCGTTATTTTCACAAAATTTAAGCTTTATATCCGCTAACAAAAAAACGCGCAAGAGGAAAAAAATCGCACCAGGGAAGCCCGGATCAAGAAATGGAGGCAGTTTCTGATACGTGATTAGCGTTGTGCTAATCACTAGGCAAAACTTCTTGAAAAGGAAAGCCTCTAATTGCTCAGTCACCTGTAAGCCCAGAAATTCATAGGAAAGAACGGTAGAGGTAAAAAAGTAAAACTTGAATCCTAAAACCAGTGGTATTTGTCAGAAATATCTTCAAAATGGTATGTATATATGCTTAGAAATTACAAACAAGCTAGAGATAGAAGGCTCAAGAAAAGGCAGAATCAATCAAAATATTAACTAAGTTTAATTGGGATTCTTACTGGGTGTATTCGGTAAAACCACACAGCCAGTGCATGACTCTCAAATGTATCATCAATTCTGCCGAGAAAATGGTGCCAGCTCTTTCCGATTCCGTTTTCGCAGGACAATTAAAGTCTAAATTCTGCCAGCCGACTCTTCTCAAACATATGTTGAACGCTTTCTATTTCAAGGAACAGATACACAAATAGTTAGTTGTTAGTTTTAGTTTTAGATTCAATATTAGTATTAATTTTGCTTTATTTTTGCCTGAAATGAGGATGGTCATTTAAACCGTATCCTACATTTTTGTAATAAGTTATTTTTAGATTTAGTTAGTAGTATTTAAACCCTTCTCATGCATTTAGAGAAGGGTCCTGAAATTTGTCAAAAACTTGTCCTCAGAACATGCACTTTTACATGCTCCGAGGAGGTTTTGATAAATGAATGGAACAAGATTTATTGATATCTGCATTTAATATCTACTACTGATGTTACATTTCTGTACTCTTAGTGGATGTTGGATTAAGAAGAGATAAATCATTATCGCTTGAAGCTCATGAGTAGAACTAGTTATAAATGGTACTTTTATATCTTAACTATTTCTACCTTTGTGTTAGAGTGATATTCATGTTCAGTTGTTTATATATTGATGCGTGAATGCTTGAGTTATCATTTGGAACTTATATACGGTGATAGCTATTTATTTATGCTTAATGTATGAGTAGCTTATTATGCGATATGTTTTTCACAACTGTTTCGTCTAACTTTTTCTACGAAGTGGTTTATCTCTATTGAATTCTTTTCTTATAATAGTTGAATGATCTTTATTACCAATTATTTTTTGAAATCATTTTAGATCACATAACGGAAAGATTACATCCCGGGTTAGTGTAGAATTAGATACTTCTATTTATTAGAATACAATTGCATGTCATTAGATTAGAGTTAGAATTAAAGCATTTCACTTAGGAATTTTTAGAAAGGAAATATCAATTCTCAACACACACACACATAAATTGGGAAACTAGTCCCATATCCCCAGTCAGACCCACTATACCATACAGAAAAGGAGCTTGCTAACCAAGGTCCGGACCATGTGGGTATCCCCCTTGTTGTAGACCTAGTTTTTGGGGCTTCAACCTATTTGGCGCTAGAAGGAGGGCCCCGAATAGTGAATGGCAAGTAAGTCTAAATCTAAATAGCATTCTAAGAGTAAATCACCCTCACCATCTCCCCCGACTTCTCCATCGCACTTAAAATATTTAAATCTAGAGCCAGAAGTCGAAAGAACAACATTCGTTGCTACATACCCTGACATTTCAGAACAATCTACTATTGAACCTCCTGAAGTTGAATCTTCGATTCACAAACTTCATCGATTTTCTATATCACCTCAAAGATATGATAAATCTCAAGGCAGTGTGACTTTGCAATATAACCTTGCTCATCCTCTTACTAGATTAAAGAGCGAAAAGTTTGGTGTTCAGCCAACCGAGTTACCTCTACCTACAAGGAAGAGAGCAAGGAAATAACCTAAAGGGTCTGATAGCGAGACTCTTTCATCATCATCATCCATCTCAACCTCTCCACCGCAAATTCAACCATCCACTCCTCCACTTCAGATCATTGTTCATCAGTCCATTGGAACTTCCACATCTCCTTCTCAATCATCTGGAATCGTAGTATCCTCACCTTCCCAACTGCAGGGATCATCTTCTGCACTTTCCTCTGTTAGTAGTTCAGTGATGGCCCAATATCCATGGAATAACCCAGGGATAGTCTTAATCTCTGCGCCCTTGAGTCAGATATCGACCCATCTTGAAAAATGGTTGACTAAGTTTAATCCTGAAGCAGGCATGCTAGCAGAAGAACATATAAATAACTTTATGTTATCCATAAATCTCAATGGAGTTACCAACGAAGATGTTGCCATCCGAATTTTTCCTTATACTCTGCAAGGAGCAGCCAGATCATGGTTTTTTTCATTACCATCTAGATCTATCACTAGTTGGGATATCTTCCAAGAACAATTCTTGACTAAGTTCGATGATGACAGGTCTACGGCGACACTAATCAATGACCTGTCTAACCTTACGGCCGAGTCAAAGGAACCTATCAAAGATTTTAATTCACATTTCAATAAACTGTTAAATAAAATTCCCACTGCTTCCAAGCCTAGCGAAGAAGTGCGAAGTGAATGGTACATCCCTGCCTTACCATCAAACATAGCAATCTTCGTTGATAGGGCTAACAAAACAACTTTAGCTGACAATATGAAGGAAGCAATAGTGGTATAGAAATGTATCATAGACCTAGAAAAGAAAAACGCAATAGAAGAACGAAAATCCAAGAAGGTTACTTTCAAGGAAGATCCCAAGAAAAAAAATCGAAAGATTTGTTCGATTTAGAAGGATTGAAAAAAGTTTTGAAAACCATGTCTAACGAGATGGTCGACATTAAGAAACAAGTGGCAGAAACTTCTTCTAAAAAGCCACACAAGCCTTATAGAAGAAACCCTTCAAACGATTCAAAACCCACAAATGCTATCACAAGTGTTGAATCAGAAGAAGAAGAAGAGGAGATTGCTACTGAAGAACATACCGATGAAGAAGAACTTGTAGAGATACAAGGTATGTGGGATTTCATCCTCCCAGATGAAGAGGATCAAGAGGCATCCCCAGTTAGTACTCGAAGTATAAATCAACTTGATCCTCCTCAACCTACCCCTAAGCCAAAGAACGCAAACTCAATGACTAAGGATAAAGTCGCAGCTAAGAAAATGACACCTAAAGCGACTCAAACCAGCCCAATCCAAACAGATTCATCAACTCCATCTAAAATGTTGATCGTTTCGGATGAAATGGAGTATAATATCATAGAAGACATGAAAAAGACTAGGGCTAACATAACTTTTTACGAATTGAGCAAGTTAAAACACTAGCAAAAGGTACTTATGAAAGAATTACATGTTGTACCAGCTCCACCTTTTCCCACCGCTGTAATCTCTCAAGCTTCCCATGAAATTGGAAGACCTCCAACTAATGTGATTAATAAAGTTGATCCAAACGATATCGCTTTAATTGGAGGAAGGTCGAGATCTCATACGCCCCCATTTCTTCTTACTTATGAAATTTTTAATAAAAAATTGCATAATTTCTTAGTGGATTCTGGGCTTCATCTAATATTCTACCAAAATCAATATGTGCAAAGTTGAACGTTCAACCGCAAAAATCTGTTGTGCGCATACTTTAGCTAGATCGATTGCAAGTTGAAGTGATTGGCGAATTAAAGCAGGTTACCATAAGGTTGTCATCTAATCCAAAGGTATGTCAAGTTATCTACATTTTAGTTGCTGATATTCCGAAATTTTATGGCTTGATTCTTAGCAGAGATTGGTTAGAAAAACTTCATGGATACTTTGCAACTAACTGGCCGCACATGTGGCTCCCTTACAATCGTAAACCAAATCAGATAAATGTTGAGTGAGAAAGACATCAGAAATACATAGTAACAAAACTGGAAGGAGAGAATGAACCGGTAGCATACATAAATAACATTATTGGCAACTATTCAGTAGATTCTTTCCTAGGAAATTTTAATGCTCATACTTCACCTTACTTAGAACATTCTGTTTTATCTCAAGTAGAAAATTTCTCTCAAACAGATAGTTCTAAATGTATTAATTTTATAGATAGTCTTGTAAATAAATCTTTATTTTGGAAGTTATTTTTTTACGGTTTTAAGTCTAACGAAGGAGCAGGAGCAGGATGCATGTTAATCAGTCTAGAGGGAAATAAAGCTATGCTAACTTGTAGACTCGAATTCAATTGCACCAATAATACCACAGAATACGAGGCTTTAGTCCAAGGATTATACAAAGCAATCGAATTAGACATCAAATATCTTCAAGTTTTTAGAGATTCTGAAATTGTAATCAGAGAGGTACAGAATACTATACATTGTTTATCAAGTCATTTAAAACATTACCAATCTTTAGTTCAAGATCTGACTGAACACTTTATAGCATTTAATATTTCATCAATTCCCAAACTCTAGAATGATAGTGCAGACCTTTTAGCTAACGTAGCTTCCAAGCTCATTCCTTCAGAAGACTATAGCCCTGATCGATTTTCAATTGAATTAATCTTTAGACCATCTATTCCTAATAACATTACCAATTGGAGGATTTTCAACGATGATCTTGATATCGTGAGTTTCCTCACATCTGAAGGATCTTACACCAATCAAATAGTTGATGAGGACCAACATGACAGACAATTGCAATAAGATAGCACTAAAATGCTATACCTAAGTCAGTAGTCAAGTTAGAAGACCTTTATTATTTGAAAAACTGCAAAGCTCAACTTTGAACTATGAATTAGTAAATCTAGGAACTGATGCCAAACCACAGAATATCAACCTAGGCCTCCGCCTAGATCCTGAAGAAAAATTAGTGCATATTCATCTCTTAAGACAACACAAAAGTGTCTTTGCTTGGAACTATGATGAACTCAAACCTTATGACACTTCTATCATCCAGCATACTATCCCAATGATAAACGATGAAAAACCTATTCAGCAAAAGTTGAGAAAGATCCATCCCAATCTAGAAAACTAGATCAAATCTGAACTCAATAAGTTATTGAAAGCCAAAATCATTTTTCCCATTCAACATTCCATATCGGTTTCCAATATGGTTCCCGTTAGAAAGAAAAACAGAGACATTAGAATTTGCATTGACTTTCGGAATCTTCACAAAGCCTGCCAAAAAGATAATTTTCCTTTGCCTCCCATGGAGCAAATACTGCAAGCAGTCGGAGGATCAGAATTAATGTCCTTATTGGATGGTTTCTCTGGCTATAAACAAGTTTTGGTCCATCCTGATGATCAATTAAAAACCACATTCAGAACCAAATGGGGCACTTACGCATATCAAAAGATGCCCTTTGGTCTGATCAATGTTGGTGCCACATTTCAGAGAGCCATGGACATCGCATTCAAGCGATTAGTTAACAAATCAGTGGTAATCTATTTGGATGATATAACTGTATATTCCAAAATACGAAGCAATCATCATAAAGATTTAAAACAAATCTTCCAACGTTGTCAAAGGTATGGAATTTCACTTAACCTGAAAAAATCCTTTTTTACATTAAGTGAAGGAAAACTTCTCGGATTCATAGTGTCAAAATCTGGAATTCATATTGATCATGACATAATAAAGGAGATTTCCGAAATACCCCTACCTCACAACTAGAAATATATGCAATATTTCCTTGGCTAGATTAATTTTGTAAAGAGATTTTTTCCAGATTTTTCAAGAATCGTGTCTCCTTTACAAGCAATGATTAAAAAGAACTCAAACTTTAAGGGCCAAGACGAATATGAGGCATTCAATCTGATAAAACAAGCAATTGTTAATGCTCCATCTTTAGCAACTCCAAATTTTTCGGATCCTTTTATTTTATATACATTTGCCTCTGATAGATCATATGTTGCGATACTCACTCAAGCAAATCAAGACAAAGCAGAATCTCCAATTGCTTTTTTCAGTTCAAATTTATAGGGGGCTGAGTTAAATTATTCAAGTGTAGAGAAACAAGCTTATGCTGTTTTCAAAACAAATAAATATTTCAGACCCTTTCTACTTAAAACCCATACAAAAGGCATAGTACCGTTTCCAGGAGTAAGAAATATCTTAGTACAGAAAGATGTGGGTGAGAAAAGAGCCAATTGGGTTACTGGCTTACAAGAATATGACGTAGAAATCAAACCAGCAAGTATTGTAAAAGGTCAAGGCTTTTGCAAAATGCTGGCTGGAGAATTGCTTATTTCCGAAACACCATTTGGAGAGATAAAAATGTACGAGGTAAGACTAAACGGTGTTGAGTCATTATACGCTGATATCATATTTTATCTAAAGAATTTATATGCTCCTTCAAACCTCGATCATACCAAGAAAATATCTCTAGAGTTGAAAGTAAAACAATATTAGCTCGTGAATGATGTTCTTTTTAGAATGAATTATGATTCTGTTCTCCTTAGATGTCTTGAGAAATCTGAAGCTGAAAAAGTCTTGCAGGAACTCCACGATGGGCCAACAGGTAGACACTATGTTGGAGACACTACTACACATCAAATCTTACGTGCAGGCTATTACTGGCCCACATTATTCAAAGACTTGCATAACTATGTAAGGAAATGTTAATTTTGTCAAACCGCTGTTGGGAGACAAAAGAAACCATCATTTCCGCTGCAACTAGTCAACATTGAGCAGCCTTTTGATCAATGGGGATTGGACATAATACATGAGATCATTCCTCACTCTTCTCAACAGCATAAATATATCCTTACAGCAACATATTATTTTACTAAATGAGTAGAAGCAGTTCCTCTTAAGACAGCTAATGCCGAACACATCATCGAGTTCATAGATCAGCTCATAATCACCAGGTTTGGGTTGCCTTCTACTTTAATGTTTGATAATGCATCATATTTTTCTGGTAATGCGATGATTGAATTTGCACTCAAAAGGGTTTTCAAGCTTAAATACTCTGCAAATTATTACCCACAGGGGAATGGGTTAGCTGAATCTACAAATAAAAACTTAATCAGAATCATTAAGTGAACCATTGATCAAAATCATAAGAATTGGCATAAGTCTTTAATATATGCTTTATGGGCAAATTGAATAATGCAAAAAGCCTCCATTGGCACTTCTCCCTTCAATTTAGCTTATGGGAAAGAAGTGATTCTTCCAACTCATTTGGCAATTCCCTCTTTTGCCTTAGTTCAATATATTGATGAAGCACCAACTTCTTCCTTACAACTAAGGTAGCTAGAAATAATTAAGTTAGAAGAACAATGAGAACAAGCCAAAATAACTCATGCTCGTCACCAAGCATTAGTAAAAGCCTCTTTTGATTCAAACATAATATCTAGAAAAAACTTTCAGATAGGAGATCTAGTTTTAAAATGGGACAAGGCTCATGAGGAAGAAGGGAAACATACAAAATTTCAACGAATGTGGCTTGGCCATTTCCAAATCACAAAAGTCGTAGGTCCATCCACTTTCATGTTACATGATTTAACAGGAAAAAGAGATTCTTTACCTGTTAATGCACAGATCCCCAAAAAATATTTTCCATAGGAGATCATTCTTCTATTTTGTAGATTAGTTTTTATTTCCATAATAAAACCAGTTGTAAATGGTTGCATTTGGGATTTACGAAAAAGACACAAATTCTCTTTTAGATTTTGTTTTTTCACTTGTATAAATAGAAATTTTTTTTAGAACATTGATCATTATTATTGAAAGATACAGTTAAAGGCTCTAGGCCTAAAAATGATACTAGTTTCAACTTTGTAAATTTTGATGAAAAATGACCTTTAGTGGGAAATTGTTTTGTATCAGTCCAATGAAAGGTATCAATAACAAAACGAAGATTCTCTGTAGAAAAGCTCTTTCTAAAAACTCTACCATTGTCATCCAGAGTTATATTAAGGAAACAATGACTTCCTCCCCACCTAGGGAACTACAACGTTCAAAGAACAATCCAATGTACACTTTAACTTAAAGAGTAAGAGGTCTCATCACGAGCCAGCTTATCATGATCATAGATATTATAGCTTGCTGACTTTATCAATACTTCATACCACAACAGGGCAATGACTCAAGATTGTTGCAATCAAAAGGCAAAGGGTCTCATCACGAGCCAGCTTGTTCAACAAAAGTTATAAATCAAGTGAATGACACTGTCATAAATTGGCTATCAAACCAAGACATTGTTCTTTAAGGGTAAAAAGAAAATGAAAGCAATAAGTGTGGATATGGATTTCTCTTTGAAAGTTGTATATCTCTCTAAGTAGGATGTAGGATCATTGTTGGGTAATAGGTAACCCTATCGAGGCTATAAACACCTGCTGGCAGCAGAGGCTCTACCTACAACAAATGAGCATATTTAAAACTGATTTATAGATAAGGCTTTTGTTTTATCTTTATAAACCAAGTAATGACAGATGTAGATACAAGGACTTGCTTAAGGGAGTAAATAATCAAAGTTAAAAATAGAAGAAACAAAATATCATAGATAGGTAAAAGCATAATGTACTTTGTCTTTCTATAATAAAGTTTGATTTTTTGGAAAATTTTCTGTTTTGGAAGTTTAGAAAATTCAAAAGAAAAGTAGAGAACTGGTTCTTCCAAGTGAATCGCCAATTGCTGTGGCCAACAACAACCCCCCTTCTTATTTAGTGTTATTACTAATACTAAATAAGTGGGGGCCCTTAGTCAAAAAATTTAAAAATCAATTAGCGCTTGTATTTCCTTTTTTTCAATAAAACTTACCATCATAAACTTAGGAGAATACCCTTGAAAAATCTTAAAAAGCTTAAGTTTTATGATAAGGTAGGATAAACTCACTCCTTAAGAAATATCGCATCACAAAAAGGATAATGGATACCTCCTTACAAGCTGAATTCTAAGATTGTGAGATTGCGATGCGAGACTACATATTAAAAACATATATCGCATTGCATGCCTCAAATATCACTAACGCTGAAAAACCTCAAACCGCCGATATGCGATGGCGCATATCGCAAATCACATTTCGCAGAAAACACATTAACGGATAATTGCCATATGTCGCGCTCCAGCGATATTGCGATATTGTGACAGAACGATACTGCGATAGAGTGATAGAGCGATGTAGCAATCTGCGACATAGCGATCTGCAATATTGCGAAGCAAATTGCAAATCGCTTCGTCGCAGATATTTTCAGGCTCATTGTTCGAGAAATATTTTTCCATAAACCGAGACCTGGTTATGCGCTTTAATGCTAATTAATGAGTTAGTTGCCAATTGTTAATGAAATATGGTTTTGTGCTGATCAAAGAGCCATTTCACGTAAGGTGGTATATTTTATATGTCTTCGGCATTTAAAGCTTTCCCGTCACCTTTTCCTTATCATTATTCTCACCTCACTTGTAAACTGTAGGAACGAAGAACAAAGAACTATACAAAGCAGTATTCAGGATATTATGGGAAAGAAAGGCAAAGCTCCGAGTTCTGAAGACAAAGAAATGACGCCCTTGTATACAGACATCGTCTATAACAGAGATGCTGATATTACCACTTGGGAAGGCATGTACAGTCTACTTGAGGAAGAGAATCCAAAAATCATGGAGGTTACAACTACTACAGACTCACATGGGTCTTCTGAGGCATCATTTACAGGTCAAGCTTGCTCGTTCTTGCACCAGATAGCGGCGAGGCCAAAAATTCTTCCATACATGGACATGGTTAAATGGGTACTGAACATTGCTGACATAAAAAATAGACGATTTAAGACTCAAGGTCAAGAACTTTCGGAATCTTTATTTTCACAAAATGTAAGCTTTATATCCGCTAACAAAAACACGCGCAAGAGGCAAAAAATCGCACCAGGGAAGCCCATATCAAGAAACGGAGGCAGTTTCCGATGTGCGATTAGCGTTGTGCTAGGCGCTAGGCAAAACTTCTTGAAAAGGAAAGCCTCTAATTGCTCAGTCACCTGTAAGCCCAGAAATTTATAGGAAAGAACACCAGAGGTAAAAAAGTAAAACTTAAATCTTAAAACCAGTGGTATTTGTCAAAAATATCTTCAAAATGGTATGTATATATGCTCAGCAACTGCAAACAGGCTGGAGACAGAAAGCTCAAGAAAAGGTAGAACCAATCAAAAGATTAACTAAGTTGAATTGGTATTCTTACTGGGAATATTTGGTAAAACCACACAGCCAGTGCATGACTCTCAAATGTATCATCAATTCTGCCGAGAAAACGTTGCCAGCTCTTGCCCATTCCATTTTTGCAGGACATTTAAAATCCGAAGTTAGCCAGCCGACTCTTCTCAAACAAATGTTGAATGCTTGTGATTTCAAGGAACAGATACACACATAGTTAGTTGTTAGTTTTAGTTTTAGATTCAATATTAGTATTAATTTTTCTTTATTTTTGCCTCAAATAGGACGGTCATTTAAATCGTATCCTGTTGAAAATAATACTGAGAGGGGGGGTGAATCATTATTATCTAGTCCTTTTAACAATTCTTCCTTATTTATACTTTGAATTATTTTTGCATATCAGTACCATAAAGCAATGAGCATGAACAAGAAAAACAGACAGTCACATCAAAGAACACCAGATATAAGGTGGAAACCCAATGTGGGTGAAAACCACCTGCTGCAATATGTCTCTATCTTCTTTCAAATTAGAAACTCCTTTTACAATGGTCTTGTACTGGTGCAGTCCTTTACCAGTACGCAGGCTGCAACCTGCAGAGAGCTACAACTCTCTCTCATTTTCCAGTCTCTCCTGGAAGGGAGCTACAACCCCCTACTTCTTTTCTTTCAAGGACCACTTTTCATAAATTTTCAAACTGGATCCATAAATATCAAATGATCATCAAGTACCAGTAAGTCACCCAGATAACCAGATCCACAATAACAGAAAACTAAACCCAAAACACCTTCTACGGCGTCTCCTGCGGCGCCTCCTACGGTGTCTCCTGCGGCGCCTCCTGTAGCGTCTCCTGCGGCGCCTCCTGCGGCGTCTCCTGCGGCGCCTCCTGTGGCGTCTCCTGCGGCGCCTCCTGTGGCGCCTCCTGCGGTGCCTCTTGTGGCGCCTCCCGTGGCAC